>OY757010.1:212534485-212747503 GCA_963580285.1 Lucinisca nassula
TTTTGACCCCCTTGAACCCCACTTCTATATAGTAAAACTGGGGTTTTTGGGGGTATACCTTATTTTTCTTATTTCTGCTCTAAAATATAGATTGTGGGTACTCGTTAGAACCGCCTCGTTGAGGCGGTTCTAACGAGTGCCCACAATCTATATTTTATGCAGAAATAAGAAAAATATCACTATTTTTCATCATAAAATTTTCATTTTTTCGGCGATAAAGGTGGCAATGTATTTGTATAGGCGTGTTTGCGTAATGGAAGGTCATTGTTGCCAAGTCTGTGGCTCCCGATTCTATTAGAAATTCTTAAAATTCTGAATATATGTTGTGCCAATATAAAACATGTATTTTCATGTCCCTTGTAGCCAAAACGGGGACATTGTTTTTGCCCTGTCTGTTTGTTGGTTTTCCCATCGGTTTGCCTGTTGGTTTGTTGGAAAATTTTACCATTGGTTATAACATTTGAACCGTTTGTGATAGAACCTTCATATTTGCCATGTAGCTTTCTTGTGACAAGGGATGTCCACTCATAAGAATGACCTGTGACCTTGATCTTGACCAATACATTACTCAAAGAAAGCAATTTACAATGGTCATAACTTTTGAACCGTTTGAGATAGAGCCTTCATATTTGCCATGTAGGTTTCTTGTGACAAGGGCTTCTAACTCACATAAAAATGACCGTTGACCTTGACCTGGATCTGTAACCTACTTTAAAGAAAATATAACATGATCCATTTCAGAAAGAGCATTCAAATTTGGCACGCATGTTCCGTGACACAAGGGCTTCCTACTCATTAAAATATACTGACCTGTGACCTTGACATTGACTTGTGACCTTCCTTAACGTTGATCATTAATTTTGAACCGTTTGAGATGGAGACTTCCTATTTAGCACAAAGGTTCATTGTGACAAGAGCTTCCCACTGATACAAAAAATGGCATTGCCCTTCCTTAACCTGTGATCTACTTTAAATAAAAAATAATATCGGTCATAATATTTAACCATTTGAGATTGGTATGTACGTTTCCTTCGTGTAACAAGAGTTTCCCACTCTTACAAAAATTACTTGTGACGTTGACCTGACCTGTGACTTACTTTATCATATCTTTTTAACAGTTTCAGATACAGCCTTCATATTTGACATGTAAGTTCCTTATGACAAGGGCTTCCAAACCATACAAAGCATTTCGATTTGTGACCTTGGCCTACGTTATCATAACTTTTGAACCTTTGAAGATAGAGCCTTCATATAGGTTCCTTGTGAAAAGGGATATCCACTCATACAAACATTTTCACCTGTGACCTTGACCGAAGGCATACTTGATCATATCTTTTGTACCATTGGAGATAGAGCATTCATATTAAGCATGTAAGTTCCTTGTGATAATGGTGTCCCACTTATATAAATACTTTAAAGAAAAATGTGACGGTTCTACAGAATCAATTCTTGCGTGCTAGAAATGCTTTAATTTTTCATGAACTCTCCTTTAGGCTGTTCATGTGCACTTTTGGCCGCCTGTCATCAGATTTCTTGCTTTCCAAGATGACAAGAAATGCTGTGTCTATAGACTTAAAAAAATCTAGGTCTCGCCCAGAAAAAAATGTCAATATTGCCAACATGTTTTGGTATGCAACCATAAAACAAAGTCTCATAATTTTATCTACCAAATCTCATTCGCCTTATGCATTTATATAAACAGAGGACACAACTGACAACATCACGCTAACACACCCGTGCGACATTATGCATTTTTTTCACATCCCTAAAATGGCTATTTTTCTGGTGAAACTCCGTGATATTGTTCTTATTTATACTACAAATATATGTTACGGGTGCTTGTAAGAACAGCCTCAATCTATCGAGTACCCACAATCCATGTCTTGAAGCAGAAATAAGAAAATATTTTCCCCCATAAACCCCAGTTTTCTCAATATAAAGAGGGGTTTAGGGGGTGTTATGTCTTGGTATGAAACCATAAAGCAAGGTCTCATAATTTTATCCATGGAACTTCCTTCATCTTCTAGAAGCCGGCCTCGGTAGCTCAGTCGGATGCGCGTCTGACTGGTGATCAGGAGGACGCGGGTTCGATACCTGCCGAGGTCGGCAACATCTTTCGTGGAGATTGATCATGAGATCTTTTCTACCGCCATTCTCTCCCGTCTGCTGATTCTAGAAGGGCAGTTGTCAGTTTCTGGCGAAGAATGTGCACTGTACTGGTTAACCGCTTACGTATAAGTATGCCCAGGAAAAATGTGGATAGGTAAACTGACCGGCTGAAAAATAACCTAAAATAGTATTGCTGGGCTGTTTAACTCCAAAACAAACAAACAAACAAACAAAATCCTTCATCTTCTGCACTTATATAAACGGATGACACATTTTTGATACGTATAGGGTGATGCCTAGCTGACAGAAGAGCTTTTATCAAATATATTTACATAAACATAATGAACGAGAGAATCCATGATGACATGGTGAAAACATTTAACGAAGATTCTTCTTGCTATGTTCCTGTAAAAAATTGGGTTCTGGTTTTCGAGCGCAGCAGTGAGAGCACTGATGCTCCACGGTCGGTGGCACAAACTCTGCAACCACAGACCATCAGACTGAGGCATTTTACTGCATGGTCATTAATGTTAGATATGTAAAATTCCAACATATTTCTGACACCATGGGTAGCAGTGTTGGCTCTGTTCATGCTGCTTTGCCTGACATCCCGGGGATGAGCAAACTGTCCGCATGATGAGTTGTTGACCGCGGTCCAAAAGCATTTTTAAGAGATTTATGACCCACGATGAAATTTTAATCCTGAATCAAAACCTCTAATCAAACAGTGGAGGCATCTAGGGTCTCTGCAATCGAGTTGCTTTTGTTGGTTAAGTGATGGTTTCTATTTTCTGGGAGTGTTAGGGAGTGCTCATGATAAAACGTAGAACCCTTTAATAGGATCTACAGTGGAACTTCGATGGCTCGAACACCAATGGCTCGTTTACCATGGCTGCGTCAAACCCGTTCTTTAGTCCCTAGGGAATTTCTATACATAAAATAGGGAGGTTAAAAATTAGGATATTTTCGTCTTTTATCTTGCAAATGTATGCTGTGTGTACTCATTAGAATCGCCTCGATGAGGCGATTCTAATGAGTACACACAGCATACATTTTCATTATAGTACACCGACAAGATGTCTAAAAGTACCTCGTTATGCCTCCTGACAGTAACATCAGTGGCTCGAACTACCCCAGTCTCGAACAGATTTTCGAGGTCCCAAAGGTGTTCGAGCCATTGGGTCAAAATTGCAACAGCCTAAAGAATCGGTCAAAACAAAAAGAAGAGCAACAAAACTTTGATAAAGCATTCTGTTGCTGCAGGTCCACACAGCTCGAGTGGCAATGGCTGAAGCTGAAAGATGTCGCTTTGATCTGTTGCCCCAAGTACCATAGTAACCGGATGCTTTGCCGTCTCATTACAACAGCACGCCTACAAAAACATTCAAAACTTTACCGCCGAAAAAACTAAAAATTTTAAGATGAAAAAGTACCCAGAATCTATATTTTAGAGCATAAATAACAGAATAAGGTTAACCCCTGTAAACCCAGTTTTGCTACATAAAAGTGGGGTTCAAGGGGGGCAAAATTATAAAGGTGTGTTTTCTTGATGCTAGTCATACATCATGTAAACACGCCTGTGTAATGAACACCCCTCTACAATCCACTTTATATAGAGAAAACTGGGATTTACCGGGGAATAAATCATTTTCTTGTTTCTGCTCTAAGACATAGGATTGTGGGTACTCGTTAGAACCACCTCACCTACAACCTATGTTTACATCACGAAAACAGGCCTTTATAATATTGACCCCCTTGAACCCCACTTTTATTAGCTCACCTGTCACGTAGTGACAAGGTGAGCTTTTGTGATCACATTTTGTCCGTCGTCCGTCGTCAGTGCGTCCGTCCGTGCGTCCGTGCGTGCGTAAACAATTTCTTGTCCGCACGATAGCATCTTAATTTATGATTTGATTTTAACCAGACTTGCACACAACTTGTACCACCATGAGATCTAGGTTCCTTTCTTGAACCAGCTGTATCCCATCATGTGTTACAGAGTTATGGCCCCTGAAAGGGCAAAAATTGCCTATTTTGGTCTTGTCCGCACGATAGCATCTTCATTTATGATTTGATTTTAACCAGACTTGCACACAACTTGTACCACCATGAGATCTAGGTTTCTTTCTTGAACCAGCCAGATCCCATCATGTGTTACGGAGTTACGGCCCCTGAAATGGCAAAAATTGCCTATTTTGGTCTTGTCTGCACGATAGATGTTTCATTTATGATTTGATTTTAACCAGACTTGCACACAACTTGTACTACCATGATATCTGGGTTCCTTTCTTGAACCAGCCTTATCCCATCATGTGTTATGGAGTTACGGCCCCTGAAAAGGCAAAAATTGCCTATTTTGGTCTTGTCTGCATGATAGATGTTTCATTTATGATTTGATTTTAAATAAACTTGCACACAATTTGTACTACCACAAAATCTCGGTCAAGTTCGAATATGGGTCATGTCGGGTCAAAAAGTAGGTCAGTAGGTCAAATCAGGTAAAAAACCTTGTGAAGACACGAGAGGCCACAGTTTTGGTCTGATCACCATCAAACTTGCCCAGAATGATTATCTTGACAATATCTAAGTCAAGTTCGAATATGAGTGTTGTCGAGTCAAAAAGTAGATCAGTAGGTCAAATCATAGAAAAACCTTCTGAACACACTAGAGGCCACAATTTTTGTCCAATCATCATCAAACTTGCTCAGAATGTTCATCTTGATAATATCTTGATCACATTCGAATATGAGTCATGCCAGGTCAAAAAGTAGGTCAGTAGGTCAAATCATAGAAAGACCTTGTGAATACACTAGAGGCCGCAGTTTTGGTCCAATCATTATCAAACTTGCCCAGAATGATCATCTTGACAATATCTCGGTCAAGTTTGAATACGGGTCATGTCGGGTCAAAAAGTAGGTAAGTAGGTCAAATCATAGAAAAACCATGTGAACACACTAGAGGCCACAGTTTTGGTCCGATCATCATCAGACTTGCCCAGAATGATCATTTTGACAATATCTCGGTCAAGTTCAAATATGGGTTATGTCTGTTAACAAAGTAGGTCAGTAGGTCAAATCATAGAAAAACCTTGTGAATACACTAGAGGCCACAGTTCTGGGCTGATCATCATGAAACTTGCTCAGAATGATTATCTTGACAATTTCTCGGTCAAATTCGAATATTGGTCACGTAGGATCAAAAAGTAGGTCAGTAGGTCAAATCAGAGAAAAACCTTGTGAACACACTAGAGGCCACAATTTAGGTCCGATCATCATCAAACTTGCCCAGAATGATCATCTTGACAATATATCAGTCAAGTTCAAATATAGGTCATGTTGGGTCAAAAAGTAGGTCAGTAGGTCAAATCATAGAAAAAACCTCTGATCGCACTGGCGGCTACAGTTTTGGTCCGATCATCATCAAACTTGCTCAAAATGATCATTTGACAAAATCTCGGTTAATTTTGAATATTGTTTATGTCTGGCCAATATGTAGGTCAGTAGGTCAGATTGTTGAAAAACCTTGTGAACGCACTAGAGGCCCAAGTTTTGGTCCGATCATGATCAAACTTGCTCAGAATGATCATCTTGACAATATCTGTGTCAAGTTTGAATATGGGTCATGTCGGGTCAAAAAGTAGGTCAGCAGGTCAAATCATAGAAAAACGTTTTGAACATTCTAAGAGGCCACAGTTTCAGTCAAATCATCATATAACTTGCTCAGAATGATCATCTGGACAATATCTCAGTTAAGTTCGAATATGGGTCATGTCAAATCAAAAAGTAGATCAGTAGGTTATTTTGTCATAACTTTTGAACCGTTTGAGATTGAGCCTTCATACTTGGCATTTAGGTTCCTTCTGACAAGGGCTTCCCACTCATAAAGATTTGACCTGTGACCTACTTTATCATACCTTTTGAACAATATGAGATAGAGGCTTCATATTTGTCATGCATGTTCCTTGTGACAAGGTTTTCTCAGCCATTCAAAACTTTTGACCCATGACCTTGACCTTTGACCTACTTTGTCATAACTTTTAAAGCATTTGAGATACAGCCTTCATATTTAGCATGTAGGTTCCTTGTGACAATTTTGCTTAGATGATCCTCTACCAAAAAGGCTAAAACAATCCCACTCAGATTAACAAAATGGCCACCGGAGGTAAAAATAGAAAAATATTGTAAATTTGATTCAAACGGAAACTCCCCCTAAACCCTAAGGCCAATTTGATTCAAAGTTCCCAGGAATGTTGCCGAGGTTACTCCCTACCAAATAAGCTAAAATCACTCTGCTGATGAACAAGATGGCCACAAGAGCTGAAAATAGAATGTACTCAAGACAGTGACACACAGGTGAGCGAACCAGGGCCCTCTGGGCCCTCTTGTATAGTAAAACTGGGGTTTCCGGGGGTATACCTTATTTTTCTTATTTCTACTCTAAAACATAGACTGTGGGTACTCGTTACAACCGCCTCGATGAGGCGGTTCTAACAAGTGCCACAATCTATATTTTGAGCAGAAATAAGAAAAATATCACAATTTTTCATCTAAAACTTTTCATTTTTTTCGGCGATAAAGGTTGCAATGTATTTGTATAGGCGTGTTTGCGTAATGGAGTTAAAATAAGAAACACATCACAAAGTTGCATCCGAAATATTACTGGATTTGAGAAATGAAAGTGTTCTATGTCACACGGATGTGTTATGGTAAACTGAAATCTCGCATGGTAGCCACTTCCAAGTGATGATGACGCCTTTGAAACTGTTCAAGAGAAACTGCAAGCTCAAGAAGCGTTTTCTTTCAAGAGAGGATTGCAGAGCTTGGGCATTGATTGGCTAAGCATTTAGGTTCAGACTATGTTGAAAAATAATGCATGGATTCTGACGTCCCCATGTCGCGCTCATAGGCAGCAAAGAAGTCTGGGACCATGGCTGAAACTCTGAAGGGACTGGGGTTTCCGGGGGTATACTTTATTTTTCTTATTTCTACTCTAAAATATAGATTGTGGGTACTCGTTAGAACCGCCTCGATGAGGCGGTTCTAACGAGTGCCCACAATCTATATTTTGAGCAGAAATAAGAAAGATATCACAATTTTTCATCTTAAACTTTTCTTTTTTTTCGGCGATAAAGGTGGCAATGTATTTGTATAGGTATTTGTAACCCTGCTGTTCACGACAACCCCTTCCTTTGCAAACAGTGTAGATCCAGATCAGATGGCCATCTGATAAGGATATACTGCATTTGCCATGCAGTTTGTGAATTGAATGAATGTATCAAGTAATCTGATTGGCTGACAGTTGGTAAAGGGTGTGGCGTATTTAATATATTCAGCTAGATTAGGGACTGCCGATGTTTGATCCATTGAATTTTTATTGTACATTGACTTTCTATTTGCTAAAGCCCTAGTTTACACTTTAATCTCAAAATGTTTTCTTTGTATTCGATATTAAAATCGTGCACCTGGAATAATAAGCGCTTTCAGCTCTTTTTGTTCAGCGGATGAATACAACAGACAGCTAAACTTCTTTTCTGACACAACTGTCCCCGGTTGAATTACAAGCACTAAGGCGAATGGATACTCTTTCATGGGAGATAACTCTTTCGTACATATTTTTATTTCCTGTAAAAGATAACGAAGTCTCGCTCCTGTGGATCAAATGCATTCTTTTAACCCTTGTCCTGCTGAGCCTGGATATGTCTTATCTTTCAAATAATGTAGATCCACATCAGAGAAGCCATCTGATCAGGATCTACATTGTCATTCAGATTGTGAATTTGTTGCACTAATTTGCATCAAGTTATCTGATTGGTTTATATCAGTAGTGGGTGTGGCATATTTAAATATTCGGAAGGTTAAGAGTTAAGATTGGGCCTTTTTCAAGAGACATTTAGGTTACAGGATAGCAATCAGGACATTAGGAAAACATGTCCATGTGAATCTGAATCGTTACTGGTGACACGTCAAATGACATTCATCCACCGGTTCTATGATTTTGAGCAGAAGTAAGATAAATAATGTATACCCCCTGTAAACCCCAGTTTTATTGTATAAAGTGGAGTTTAAGGGGGTCAAAATTAAGTATGCGTGTTTTCGTGATGTTGCTTCAAACGCAAACTCCCCCTAAACATTTGGGTCAATTTGATTCAAATTTGATTCAAACTTAACAGGAATGTTGCCTTGGTGACTCCCTACCAAAATAGCTAAAATAGTTTGTCTCCGATGAACAAGATGGCCGCCAAAGCTAAAAAAAAAAAGAAAAAATCTTTAAACGACAATTTCTCCGGTACCCTTTGACCGATTTCATCCAAACTTTTATGAGACCCTCTACCAAATTAGCTAAAAGGACAACATGGCAACCAGAGCTAAAAATAGAAAAAAAATCGTAAATTTGCTCCAAATGCGAACTCCTCCTAAACCATTGGTCCTTGATTCAAACTTCACAGGAAAGTAGCTTGAATGGCTCCCTAATAAAATGCATAAATCGTTCTGCTCTGATGAACAAGTTGGCTGCTAGTGCTAAAAATAGAAAAAAAAAAACATAAATTTATTTTAAACGTGAATTCCTCCTCTCCCATTGAGCCAATTTGATTCAAACTTCACAAGTATGATGCCTACGTGACTCCCTACCAAAATATCCAAAATCGTTTCGCTCTAATGAACAAGATGGCCGAAAGAGCTAAAAATAGAATGTACTAGAGACAGTGACACCCAGGTTAGCGAAAAAAGGCATTTTGCTTTAAGCATGATGCGATATAGGAATTCCGTCCTGTACGTCTGTTTGTCAATCCGTCAATATTTGCGACTGTCACCATAAGTCCATTTCTTAAGAAACATGAGTGTCATGAATGATACTTGGTACAAACTTAAATCTAAGACTGACAACTTCAATGCAAGCATCCATATTTGACCTTGACCTACATTTCATGGGTCACTCAGTTTATGAACTATTTCGACAAAAACAGCTTTGACCCTTTATGTTCAAGTCGAAATCTCAAGAACTGTTTCAGCTTCTTTAATAATAATTGGTACAGATGTTAACTTAAATGCAAGCATCCATACTCGCCTTTGACCAACATTTCATGGTTCGCTGACTTTGTGCCACACAGGCGTGATATAGCCCAGCCAATGTTGGCATTTTTATGGTAAAGTAACTGTCTTTTTCGCTTTCTGCGGATGATGTTTCCATTAGGGTCTCGTCTTTCTTTCTCTTTCGCACCACGAAAACACGCCTATATAATTTTGACCCCCTTGAACCCCACCTTTATATAGTAAAACTGGGGTTTCCGGGGGTATACCTTATTTTTCTTATTTCTGCTCTAAAATATAGATTGTGGGTACTCGTTAGAACCGCCTCATCGAGGCGGTTCTAACGAGTCCCCACAATCTATATTTTAAGCAGAAATAAGAAAAATATTACAATTTTTCATCATAAAATTTTCATTTTTTCGGCGATAAAGGTGGCAATGTATTTGTATAGGCGTGTTTGCGTAATGGTGTCTCTGATGGGAGTGGTGGGTAAATGGAATCGATTACTGATCATCGCCTTCTATTCTATTCGGTGGAATTCTTGTTTCAAGTTTTATGTAAAATCGTATATGCAAACTGTCCAGACCATAATCAGACGCCACATGATGCAGCGTCTGATCATGGTCTTCACTGTTTGTCTATGTCCCTTTGACTGGTTCCCAGGTACATGTTAGAATGGTTACTTGTTTGGTTTGAGGTTTAACGTCCCCGTCAACACTATAAAGGTCATTTTGGAGACGTTGCTTCCAATTTTGTGGGACTTTTACCCGACATTGAGATGAAATGACATCTCAAGCCCTGTCGCCCAATGAAACCAATAGGGTTTATTAGCATGGACGGTCCACCTCGCACCGCGGTTCCTGGACAGGCTTTGATCCTCTAAGCAGTTTACCAGTACTAGTGTGCGGGCCGGATTCAGCTCTGCGTGGAAGCATCATGCAGCCCATATATTTCTTCAAGCCCCTATGGGCGGGGGCCATTGGTTACATCTGTGTCCATTTTCCTTCAGTGACGTCGTGAGAAGTACTTCAGTCCTTTAAGTAGGACTCAAATTTGAATATTTCCCCTTTTTACTCTAACTTACAAGATATCGTATTACATGTTTTTGCGTACAAATAAATATGAGATTTAATGATAAATAACGCTTTTGATATGAAAGCCTTATAATTTGATAAATTAGACTGAATTGAAAAGAGCTTATTTTGTGACACGACAGACTTGTGTGTCTTGAATGTAGGTTAAAGGAGCGATGCACTTAAAAAGATGCGTTTAGTCTTAAAGGTGTGGGTGTTTGTACTTTTAATTTGAATCCTCGTGCTAACACAACTTCTTTAAACCCCACTTTATACTCAGAAAAGTGGAGTTTCCAGTGTTGTTCATTATCATATCTAGGTATTTCCTGTTTTATTCTCAAAAGCATAAATTATTTTATCCGTTAGAAACCACCTATTGAGCACCCACAATCAATATTTGGACTAAAAATAAGAAAAATAACGAACATTTGCATTTGATGAAAAACAGTTGCTAGCTTTAGCGATAAGAACAATCACAATAACAAGTCCGTGAAATGAAGACCCCTCTAAACCTCGCATTATATGGAGAAAAGTGGGGTTTAAGGGGGTATACATTATCTGCCTTGTTTTTGCTTAAAAACATACTGTAGGTACTCGTTACAACCGCTTCATTGAGGCGGTTCTAACGAGCACCCACAATCTATGTTGAAAGTAGAAATAAGAAAGGTGTTACATTTTTATGCCCCCGGATTCAAAAGTTTTTGGTCTGTCTGTCTGTCTGTCTGTCTGTCTGTCCGTCTGTTTCTCTATTTGTCTGTTAGTCTGTTTGATAGTCTGTTTGTTTGTCTGTCCGCAAAAACCTTAACATCGGGCATAACTTTTGGTAAGTGATAGGGCTTTCATATTTCACATGTGCATTGCTTGTCACAAGACCTTTCCAGCGGTACCATAATTTTTGACATCGTGACCTTGGCCTTGACGTTTGACCTACTTTTTTAAAAACTTTAACATTGGCCGTAACTTTCGATTGGTAAGTGATATGGTATTCATATTTCTCATGTGCATTCTATGTCACTAGACCTTTCCAACGGTACCATAATTTTTACCTTGTAACCTTGTCCTTTGACCTACTTTTCAAAAACTAAAACATTGGCCATAACTTTCGATTGGTATGTGATAGGGCTTTAATATTTCACATGTACATTCTATGTCACAAGACCTTTCCATTGATGCGATTATTTGTGACCTCGTGACCTTGACGTTTGACCTACTTTATTTAAAAAACTTTAACATTGGCCATAACTTTCGATTTGTAAGCGATAGGGCTTTCATATTTCTCATGTGCATTCTATGTTACTAGACCTTTCTAACGGTACCATAATTTTGACCTTGTGACTTTGACCTTGACGTTTGACTTACTTTTCAAATACTTTAACACTGTCCATAACTTTCGATTGGTAAGTGATAGGGTTTTCATATGCGCAGTCTTTGTCACAAGACCTTTCCAACGCTTCTATAGTTTTCTACCTTCTGAAATTGACCTTGACGTTTGACGTACTTTGTAGAAACCTTAACATTGGCCATAACTTTTGGATGGTTAGTGATAGCGCGTTCATATTTCACTTATACATTCCATGTCACAAGACCTTTCCAGTGTAACCATAAGTTTTGACCTTGTGACCTTGACGTTTGACCTTCTTTTTAAAAACCTGAACATTGGCCATTACTTTCGATTGGTAAGTGATTGGGCTTTCATATTTCACATGAGCATTCCTTGTCACAGACCGTTCCATTAGTACCATAATTGTTTACCTTGTGAAATTGGCCTACTCTTTTTAAGACGAACATTGGCCATACCTTTTGATTGGTTAGTGATAGAGATTTCATATTTCACATGCGCTGTCCGGGGGAACCAGTGTCAATGAGGCGGTTCTAACGAGTGCCCACAACCTATGGATTAGAGTAGAAATAAGCAAAATAACGTTTACCCCTCTAAACCTCACTTTTCACTAGGTTTAGAGGGGTGTTCATTTCACGTACATGATGGAAAAGTAATAAAATGTAGAATAGAAAGCAGCGAAACATAATCAGCATCAATGAAAAGTTACCAGGTGATATATCATTAATACTTTTCGATATTACCACATTGAAACAATTCATTTATATACATAATAACCTATTGCCATCGCAGAAAAGTTTCAGTACGATGTGCACATGATTTCATTGTTCATAAAGATTGGAATGACGCTTCAAAGTCTTGTACCCTAAACTCAAAGGTCACAAACCTTAATACCGGGTATGTCCTCCATTAACGCCAATGGTTGTCTGACATCTTCGCGTCATACTGCGATTTAAGCGCTGAATTCTATGCTGCGGTATAGCCTCCCACTCCCTGTTCAGTGCCTGGATCAACTGCTGCCGGTTATAAGTGCGCAGTCTGCCGTCAAACATACGACGTCCAAGTTGGTGCCATAGATGCTCATCGAAAGATAACACTTGCACGTTATTGTTCCCTAGAAAATCTCTGGTTAGTCTTGCAGAATGCGGTCACGCGTTATTTTGTTGATATAGCGCTACGTGGACGTGATTTCTCAAAAAAGGCAAAGCAACCGACTGCAGCACCTCGTCATTGCACCGACGGCAGTCAGATTCCCATCAGTAACAACTAGGGGTGTCCTCTGGCGCCATGAAATTCAAGCCCAGACCATAGCACTGCAGCCTCCCTCACACAACAGTCAGAATAATGTTTCCGTCGACACCGCCACACTTTTGAGCGTCCATCATGCACATCAATTCAAAAACGCGACTCATCTGTGAACATTACGCTTTGCCACTGACTTTGTGTCCAACGGAGATGCTGTCTGCTTCGACGACGTTCAGGCGTCAGTACATTGCCTTTGTACACTTTGACGCTCCCAATATCGCGTTCACGTAAACGTCGCTGGACGGTTGGTGCACTTATTATGTGTATTCGAAGAGTCTCCTTTGGAGCAGTTTGGACTGACGTTCTGAAACGATCCCGGAGATGCGTCAAGAAAATGTGGCGGTCTTGTGCACGCGACGTCACTCTCTGTCGTCCCAGGCGTTGTCTATCACTAACAGATCCTGTAAACAAGTTTCACTATATTTTGAAAAAAAACTACCAATTCTACGGGCTTCCTCGCGAAATGACATTCCTCCCCCCACCATTCCGAGAGCGCGGTGACGTTGGGCTTCAATTAGCCGTTCAATGTTTAACGTTACACGAATACTTCTGGGAAATGCGTTTAGCTATCAAATGAGGTAAAGAACATTTGTTTTACACAGTGCATTAGTAAGTAAGTAAGTAAGTAAGTAAGTAAGTAAGTAAGTAATGTCTTTATTGACAGAGGGTAGCCCATTTGGCAGAGCCAATCTTCCATGGGGCCCTCTAAAACATGTATATGTACAATTAACAACAAATCATAATATAAGAACAACATGAGTAAGGGAAGACGATGACGTGAAAATGGAGATAAGTGTGTGTTGATTAAGTTAAAATGGAAGTTAAGTATGATATGACTGACTAAAATTTATGAGACTCTACCCGACGGTGCCTTCACCAAAATCTTTCGTTGCCGATTTAAGCGTACAAGGAAATTAATTATGAGAAGATAGTTCAATTGCGGTGGGGTTTATAAGATGTCTCATTTATCTTGCATCCAAGCCAAACATTTATTGATAAAAATATTAATAGATTTTGAGTTTTTAATTTCCAAAGGAATGTTGTTCCAAATGATTGCCCCAGAGTACGACAAACTATTTTTAAATAAATCAATCTTTGGTTTAGGAATCATAAAATTCCTGTTAGAAAGTGAGCGTAGTATAGTATCATTTGATGGTATGTTTCTCATTTGAAATAAATCAGTTAAATATGACGGCGCAGCGTTATTTGTCACTTTATACATTATTTTTTGCTTTATGCAACAACACACTTTCATCGAAAGAAAGAATTTTTAGCCGATTTTGAGCATCTTCTAAATGTAAATAGTCATTGCCAAGGATAGTTTTACAAGCTCGTCGCTGCAATTTTGTCAGTTTCTGAACATTAAAGTCTGTTGTTTTTCCCCATATTGCACAACGCTAGTCTAAATGTGGTCTAATATAAGCATTGTAAAACAACAATTTATCTTCTACAGACATATACGTCTTGATTTGGGTTAGTAACCATAAATGAGATGAAAGTTTCTTGGAAACGTATTGAAAATGGTCATTCCAGAGTAAGTTATCTTCAATATGCACGCCTAAGACCTTTTAATTACTTGTAAGTTTTAACTCAACATCGTTATAGTGTAGTGATAAGTTATTATCCTTCAGATTTGATCTCTTTTGTCTACTTGTAATGAGCATTACTTTTGTTTTATCTGTTTTTAATACCATGCGTTTTCTATACACCAATTTGTAAGTAAAAGGAGGGCGTTTTGAGGATTAGATTCCAGAGTTGTAATGTTTGACTGAATATCATATATCGTAGTATCATCTGCATATAAGTCAGATGACGAAACTGAACTTTGTAAGACTTTAGATAGATCGTTAATAAATAACTAGAACAATAGGGGGCCTAAATTGGATCCCTGCGGAACTCCATACAATAAAGATTCACTACGATACATGACATTATTATTGAAACTTTTTGGGTTCTACTGGTCAAGTATGATTCAAACAATGTTATAGTATTTCGTCACATTTTCATAGTTTTAACTTCTGTAAAAGAATATCATGATCAACGAGGTCAAAGGCTTTACGAAAATCTATCATTAATCAGCCAAATGACTTGCCATCATTAATCGCTTTCAGCCACGAATCATCATTAAGATCAGCGCAGATTCGGTTGAGTGACCACCTCTAAAACCGCTTTGATTTTTATGTAATAGGTTGAAGTTATTTAAAAATGTCATGAGTTTAGTTTGAATCCGTTTCTAAATAATCCTTGAGAGATTTGGTAAAATTAAAACGGGTCGATAGTTGTTGACTTAATCATTATGGCCGCTTTTAAAAATGGAATACACTTTTGCCTCTTTGTCAACTATTTCAGTGAAATTTGTTTTTGCAAAATGGTAACTTTTCATTGACGCCGATTAATATTAAGACGTAGGAAAGCGTGGTGCATAGAGTACCTCCATTAAGGTTTTTGTATGTAATGAATGCGTTCTTTCTACGTTTAAGTAAGTTTTACTTAAGAAATAGATCAGCTCTAACTGTGAGTTGTTGAGTAATAAATCACAGTTTGGAGGTCAGTTGTAAAGTAGACAAATCACAAGCGCGTAGCGCGCGTGATTTGTCTACTTACAACTGACCGACAAACTGTGATTTATTACTCAACAAATCACAAACTAGAGCTGATCTATTTCGATTCTAACAGGCTGAAAATCGGCAATAATGCTGTTGTTTCCTTCAAAATCTCACAACTGTTCGCCATTGTTAGAAGAAATCCCGCTAAAATTATCGACTGAAACACATGCATTTATATCCTATTCTAACGATTTCGATGCGAGAAAATGACGTTACACCGTCTAACGTCAAGGAAATCGACTAGTGACGTCATAAATTTGCAGTTTTTAATGACGTCACTCGTCACGCTCTCCCTTGCTGTGATTTGTTGTAGAATAAAACACAGTTGTTTTCCATTGCCTATATAGGCGCGCTGTGTTAGAATAATTGTTTTTGCTAGGTATACACTTTGTATATTGAAATGTCACGTATTTTTGAAAACTTGAAAGCCAACGTAGCTGGGTTGCGTATATAGCCATATAAAGCAACATGTACTACGTTTTCGCTCCGTTTTACAACGTTTATTGGTGTTCTGATACATTTTAATAAACCTTTATTCCCGTTCTAATACTTTTTTAAAAACCTTGATAAAACATAGCCCTCGGGTACCCGCCCATCGGGGCTTCGAGAAATAGTGCTTCCACGCAGAGTTGAAACAGACCGCATTTGAGAACTAGTAAACCGCTTAGAAGGTCTTAGCCTTCTCAGGCAAAGTGGTGAGAGTCGGACAATCCCTGCATATAAGATAAACCCTATTAGTTTGTTTGGGTGGTAGGCCTGAGATGTCATTCCATCTCAGTGTCAAAATTGAAAGCAATGTCTCCAAATGGACCTAAATAGTGTTGACGGGAACGTTAAACCTCAAATCAAACAATCAAATAAAACCTAGCACTCACTTCGAGGCATTTTGACATGAGGCCTTACATTTATCACCTTTGCCTCACCCAACCACTCTCACTTTTTCTTAAGTTTTTTTTTTTTTTAAGTTTAACGTCCCCGTCAACACTATTTATACTTCTCCTTATTGGGGTTCTTTATAACGGCACATTCGATTTAGAGACAAATTGTTAAGGATCACATAATGTCGTTATAGCGATGATCCCATCACGAAAACACGCCTATAGAATGCCTCACTTTTATATAGTAAAACGGGCTTACAGGGGTAACATTTTTTTTTCTTATTTCTGCTTTAAAATATATATTGTGGGTACTCGTTAGAACAGCCTCGATGTGGCGGTTCTAACGTGTACCCACACTCTATATTTTGAGCAGCAATTAGAAAAAAATGCATGTTTTCATCTTAAAATTTTCTCTTTTTTCGGCAGTAAAATTTCCAATGTACAGTAAAATTCCTATATTAAGACCACTTTTGGGACTGTTCAAAAGTGGTCTTAAGACCCCTTTTTGAACAGCCCAAAAGGTGGTCTTTGACCAGAAGACACTATTGTGACAAAGCAAAAAGACTGAATAACTACCTCCTTCTTAATAAGTTTTTAAACAAGAATTAGTCTTAATTTTATGTGGTCTTAATTAATAGCGGAATTTCAATGTATTTGTATAGGTGTGTTTGCTTAATGTCTTTCTATGCTTTCTGTAGGTTAGTTCGAGTACCCTTAATGAAGACTGTACACAATTGCTGAGCTGTGAAATGACAGAGGAAGGTTCAGTTTTATATAAGAGGGACCAGCCAGCCTGTGATAATGGAAAATGTAAAGTAGTAGATGGAGAGAGGAAATGTGTCTGCTCATGGAGAAAGTGGTTTGGTGTAAGCGGAACGGCGTCCTCGTGGTTCGGAGACTGGTAAGTAAAGGGTCGGGTCGTTGATCAGACCCTCGGCGCCGATGATTGCCGTCATCAACTCCTCGTCGGTGATGTCTGCCTGTCCAAGTATAGCGTTGATTGGCCTCTTTGCTGACTTTATCATAGACTCGTGCGCAACACCGAAATGCGGAGCAAGCGGAGGATGAAAATGCTACTTTATTCCCTTGTTCGAAACCGATGCGTTAATTTTTGTTTCGTCCAGCTCTGACTGTAGCGTCTCTAGTTCTCGATCAGCTCCTTTAAATTTGGTACCGTAATCAGAAAACATCACCCGAGGAAGTGCTCTTCGACTTGCCATTCTGTAGAAAACATTGAGAAATTAGTCTGTGTCGAGATCAAATGTTATTTCTAAATGCACGGCTCTAGTGGCGAGGCCAGTGAAGAGACACAAGTACTGTTTTACTTGCGTTTACCTCTGCCTTTTATCATGATGAATGGTCCACCAAAGTCAACAGCTGTTTTGGTGAATGCTTCCAGTGACGTCTGCAGTCTAGCCAAGGGAAGTGGTGTCATCTGTTGCGCGGTTCTAGCCTTCCGACGGCGGCACTCGGCACATTCTCGTTCGCACTCTCTGATTTGCTCCCGTGCCGAGATGATTCAATACCGAGCCGACGACGTTGCTAGTGTCTTGTTGGTCCCAAGTGCGTAGTTCCCTTTCTCGTGAGCATTCTTAACTATCAACTATTTTCGCGGTAAAGTTACTAGGTACCGTACGTTAAAGGAAAGAAATCTTGCGATTTTGAGACGTTAATCACATCGTATTAGGCCACCATCGTCCATTTTGGGCTTCAATCCGAGAAGCTTGCTGCTTAATTGTAGCGGACATTCCCGAGCTAAAGACTTCCACTCCTCTGGAAATTCTACCTGCTGTGTTTGCTAATGAGCTGTAATTCTGCTTGCTTTAGCTCAACAGCCGTCAACTCCCCAGATTTCATGTCAATCTGTTTTCTTTGACAATTTCCAACAAACATATGGATCCAAAACAGAAGTGAAGGCAATGATCAGGAATCGATACAATTGACCCGTAACTCCCATCAGTGACACCAAGCCTGTATACCTTTTTAATTTCAACCAGCTTGAGTATTTGTGTGGTGCTAACAAAGATGCTACGTCTTCGTCTAGAGCTACAAATGTGTACCGGTATGATAGTTTTTATCACCAACCTTTGGATCTTGGAATCTTGTGTCCACTCTTGAAGAACGTCTGATTTGGTTGTCTCCGACTGGTTGTCCAAATGTTTTATTCGGGGGCCAGAAATGCGGGTCCTCTTCACCATGAACTACATTTTGCCATGTCGTTCTGCTGAACATATTCACTGGGTTGGCGTTAGTGTGTACGTAGTGCCACTGGTTTGGATCCGTTCGTGTTTGTATTTCCCTAATTCTGTGAGCAACAAAGGGCTAGAAATTACGGCTTCGACCTCGAAACCACCATAGCACGTTCACGCTGTCACACTATAATGTTGATTTCGTCATTCTTATCCCGAGAACCTCCGCTATTCTTGTGGTATGTCGAACTCCAACAACCGCATCCAACAATTCCAGCCTGGGAATGCTACTAGCTATGTTTGGAGACACGTGTGTCTTTGCTGCAACGATGTTGGTTGAAAATGACTTATCTTCATACTGACATCGTGCATAGACAACAGCCCCATAGGCACTTTCAAATGCGTCCACAAACGTATACAACGACATGTTATCCGCTACCATCCCGTTCTTCCATAGATATCTTGGAATCTGTATGTCCTTTAATTCGCCAAGTTCTCCGAACCACGCACGTGCCGAATGGGAAAGCGGTTCGGTAAGCTCGTCGTCCCAGTCCAAGGCGGTGGTCCACATATCTTAGAGTAGCATTTTTGTAAGATTGTGAACGGAGCCAGAAACCCAATCGGATCAAACAGAGTCGCAATTTTCCTAAGAAAGTTCCGCTTTGTGTAGACCTTGCTGTTGTCTGGGGCGGTCTCTCTGAATGTAAAGACGTCTTGATCTGCAAGCGATCTTGCCCCAAGAGTTTTTGTACACGGTAACTGACTGCGATCCAAATAAACTTCAGCCTTTCGATCTTCAACCGGGATGTCCGCTAAAACACTGGATGAGTTTGTGAGCCATTTTCGAGCATGCATTCCAGCTTTAGACAAAAGTTTTGAGAGTTGACTTTATAACACCCTACCTTGAGCTTCTGTCTGTACAGATTCCATCGAGTCGTCCATGTAGGTAGATTTCTTAATTGTTTCTGCAGCTATAGGGAAGTCACTTCCGTAGTGTTTTGCATGCCTTTGAAGAACAAACTGCGCCAGGAAAGGTGATGAATTCAAACCGAAAACAAACCTGTCGAACTCGAAAACGTCCGGTGTACTGTTTTGGTTTGTTCCCCTCCATAAGAATTTGTGATACAGTTTATCCTCGTGGGGTATACCAATCCTAAGGTACATCTCTGCTTTGACACAGATAATGGCTACCGGTCAACGTCTGAACCGCAAAATCACGTCGAATAGGTCTCTATGGTGGCATATTTCAGCCACGAGGTAGCTAGATAGCATAAAAAGATAGATAACATAAAAAGTATCGAGATGAATTTGAGTTAACTGAAAAATTTATCGGGAAAAATTAACATTATTATTTCGCTTTTTGTGGTATCAGTGCCCAGGGCTGCAACGTGGTGGCTAGTTAACATCGGGATAATTATAAAAAATATCGCGAAACTGAAAAGATTATCTAAATAATTTGGATTTTCCAGAAAATATTAAACTATTTTCTTGAGATTCCAACCATTTTAATAGCTGTAATCTATGAATGCAAATCTATGTTTTGGAATATATTTGTTAATACTGAACACATGTATGCGTTAAACTACACCAGAGAGAGATCGGATCGAGATTAACAAAAGTTGCGACGGTCTGTGTTGTGGTCTCTACACTTCCCGAAAGGTGATAGTTTTGGGCGAAACGACTAAGGTTTGGGGACTAAACTAAAAGGGTGAGAAATAGAGGCGAAACGAATAGCAGGGAGTGACATCGACCAGGGGGTAAACGTCTTGGGTCGAAACGACTTGATAACAAACAGGTTACGGAGCGGTACCGCTGTTTTGTCATTCATTTTTGGCTGATGATCTATAGATAGCAGAATTTAACTGGCAAAAATATCGTGATAACAATTCACATTATCGCGATAATATTTTCAGGAAACATGAGACTGTTCGCTATAAATTTTGACATTATCACGATAGTTATTTGGCTACCTCGTGGCAATTTGGGCACTATCAAGAAAAATGCGAGATAAAAATGTTAAAATTATCGCGATAAAAATTTCTATTATCTGGCAGAAAACAAAAAAAAAATATCGCGATACTTTTCTAAATTATCGTGATGGCTTTCTAGCTACCTCGAGGCAGAAATATGCTACCATTAGTCTCTTTGCAGTTTCGGGCCCTGGTCGATTACGTCATTCAGGGATATGTCTTCACAAGTAGCTGAAGCATCAAAGACTATTCTAGTCTTTGTCGTTTCTTTTTCCGGCCTTATAACAGGAAAGTGTGGCAAGTACCACTTCGATGTTGACTGTGAACATTTTGGTACCTGTTTGTTAAAGCCTTTTGCAACGTATTGTTCTATAATGTCTCTGTACACCTGTGCTATATCTTGTGACTTTTGGAGCCTCTTTTCGGTATTTTGAAGCCGTTGGAGTGCCATACGGTAGTTACCTGGGAGACTTGGCCTGTTTTTAACCTATGGACACCAACCCGGTACATTTTCCCGTCGTACTGGATAGAGTTCTCAACCTTTCTCAAAGCAAGCTAATCCTGCATTTGTATAATGGGTGGTTGATTCGACGGTGAAGCTTCTTCAATTTCCCAAAACCGTTTCAGATTGGAATTGAGCTCTTCAATCTCTGATTGACTCCTGATAAGGTACGTGCATGAAAAATGGGTTTCTTGTTGTCCCGCTGGTGCAAGGGTTGCCTATTAATGCCCATCCCAGTGGCGTTAATATGGCTACTGGTTCACTCGGTCGACCTCTGACCTCTTCTATCGCACTGTGAAGTCAAAGACAGTTCAGCCCTATTAAGATATCAACATCGCGTCCCTAAACCGAAACGGGGAAGTCTTGTTTCCACAAATATGGCCATTTTGAACTGTATTCATTCCAATATATGACAGGAATGTCACCTGTCATCCCGTTCGCAGTGTATGCGGTCACGTTCATATTTACTTTATGGTCGATGCTCGCAAGATTAAAACTGACTTGTTTCATTTCGAAGGTCTCGATCTGTCCATTTAACACATTCACTACTACCTTTTTCGTCCTGCCGTGTAGCCCAAGGTCCGCAGCAACTTCCGGGTTAAGGTACGTTTGGGTATTGCCTCGTCAAACAACACATTCACTTTTAGCGGCCGGTCACCATTTTCAGAATGATTGGTACAGTTCCGAGAGCTATGAAGTCTGTCCTTGAATTGCTCTGTGTCATCACAGTGGTTTGCTCTGCGTGTGGCTGTTCCTTCCCCTCCGTGACAAATCAGCTGGATCAGCCTGGAAAGTACCCGGTTCTACACGTTGTTCGCGTTTGCCAGGGTCCACACGTTTCGGTTAGGTCTGGTCCTTCGAGCTACTCGCCGATGGTGCATCCTCACAATCATACTGGTGCAGCAACCTATCGTGGGTTTCTTGACAACCGTTTTTACCATATATCCGACTGCTTGTGCACAGTTGCCCAAATGCCCGTTACCAAGGCAACGAAAACATAGCTGCGACCGTTTTGCAATATACCATCTCACCGTTGGACTTTTCTGAGCAAATGTTTGGCATCTCCAAACCGCATCGCTCTCTACAAACTTGACGTGATGCTTTCTCCGTACTGCCGCCATTCTGTGATTCACCAAAAAATATTCTTTTATTTCGGCCCCTAGGCAAAGAATGTGCTGGCTGTGGGTTGTCTGCTTTTCCCGTGAGTCCGTGCATGGTTTCAGTCGCAATCGTTTGAGACACCTCTTCTTGTAGTAAGCATCTTCATAAAGCAACTCTACAGTTTCCGTTATGTTGTTTTCAAATACCATTCTATGGTATCGCGGAAGCATCGACTCTGATAATTTTCTCTGTAGTTTTGAATAAAGAGACCCGTTTCCCAGTTCATGATCTTGTCCAGCTTCCTGCAAGTTCATTATGGCTATATCTAGCAGGTCTGCAAATTTTTCAAGATCTTTTGCATTTCCGGTTCTTACTTGCCTCAAATTGTCCAAGTCCTCCAAGTACACTGTGATATGTCGCCTCTTGCCGCCATACTTGCGTTCAAGCCGCTCTTTCGCAGAAACATATTCCGTTGCTGAGTGGCCTAAGTTTTCGATTACCTGCAGTGCTTCGCTACATAAATATTGCCGTAATTGGAGCAAATTATACTCTGCTGTAGTCGGGGCGTTGTCAATGCAGGCAAGGAATGCTGTCTTCCAGCTCTGATACGTTCGTTTATCGCATCTGCACGCCCTTTAGCTGTCTCCACAAGTCATTCCGAGGGACGGAGCCTACCGGTTACACGTATGCGCTGGTTCAAACGGTGCTATGTGCGGATCTTGTCGAGACAAATTTGTCTGCCTCCTAGTAATGTCCCTATTTGACTTTTCGTAGTGGATCTGGCTTTCTTCAAAGTTCGTAACTTGCGCATTTCTATTCGTCAGTTCCTTTTATTTTGATCTTATTGCTCGATTTGCTTCAGAACTTTCGCGTGTTGACAAACTAGCAGGACTGTTCAAACTTAAGATACCAGTTCTTACCTCCTGTTCTGTTTCTAGTAACTTTGCCGCGGTTCCAGCACCTCTATCCTGCCAGTTTACGAATTGTTCATATTTTCAAGCATATTATGGTAAGTGTCTCTGATGTTACGCCAGAACGATCATCTTGATGTGACTGCAAATACTCACTGGCTGCTTCGTACGCTAAATTGTACTCCTCGTCAATTTTCTCCATCTCATTCGAAACCCGCATACTTTTTTGCATCTTGTTTATTTTAATGTAAAACTCGGAGATGCTCGTTAAAATATCCATGGCAAGCTCCGCGCACGAATAAAATCTTTTGCGCGCATCTTGTACCGCAGCTCTTGTTGTCCTAATAACGAAGTCAATTTTACTTTCGCCCGGCTGAAATTCGACTTAGCTCGAGTTTTATCATTCTTATACTCCGCCTCAAACTTCACGTCGACTTTTTCTCTATAAATGTCCCTGTACAATAATGCCGCCCGAACGATACCAATGGCGACGACGCTACTTAATCTGCTTGGCAACTAACGTTAACGTCTTATAAAACGTTACGTCCAATGCGCAACTTTCTTTCTTCGTAACGTTAATTCATAAAGGAGAAGAACCTCATATCCAAAAGCAGTTTAAAAAATCAGTTTTTATTTCTAAGTGGTTTCTGCACCCAATTTTCTCTAGCAACAGGCCACCTTTGTATTGAATTTTAGTCGTCTGCTCTGCTGCAAAATATTTAGGAACAGACGGTATTTGTCAGTTTTGTCCCATTGGCACCTTCACAACTGAACTGTCAGAGGAGAATTGTCTATCTTGTCCAGATGGATTTACTTCGTCAGCGATCGGGGCAACTGATGAATCACAATGTATATAATTTTGACCGCTTGGAGCCCCACTTTTATATAGCAAAAAATGGGATTTACAGGGATGTAAATCTCATTTTTATTATTTCTGCTCTAAAATATAGATCGTGGGTATTCGTTAGAACCGCCTCATCGAGGCGGTTCTAACGATTACCCACAATCTATATTTTGTGCAAAAATAAAAAAGAAATACATGATTTTTCATCTTAAATTTCGCGTTTTTTTTTTTTTTTTTTGGTGGTGGTAAAGTTTTCAATGTATTTGTACAGGCGAGTTTTCGTAGTGATTCAGTAAGTTTATGTATATAGTATGACGATAATTTGACAGTGTTTGTCAATGAATGATTATTTACTATGAGAATCAATGTATGTTGCTTCTTTGTTTTCATCACGAAAACACGCCAATATAATTTTGACCCCCTCGAAACCCCACTTTTATATAGCAAAAAATGGGATATACGACAGACTGCATGCATGATAGTTAACCCAATCACGGTTGGCAACTTTGCTTCCCTCTTTAATTGCACGCCGGTGGGTCAGGCCTCAGATTCTATGACGGCTCCAACGTAAAGGCTTATTGAGAATTAGAGAGATCTAATTCAAGGTAATGTTGGTTGGTGCCTGATGCTCTGTCTCTGGTCGGGCTCATCGGAGTCTAACTGTTGGTTTTCTTTTGCTCCAGCATTTCAGTGGTTTCTTGCTGTCGAGTCCTCACCGTTGTCTCACCTCTGTGGTTCTTTGATTTTTGTGTTCACGGAGATGTTGCACTGATGAGTTAGGAGGCCTTCATGCGGACTGAACAAATTATTTGTCTAAATCGCGACGGAAGTAAGGGCGAGGATTGTGGCCACGTAAAATCGATTTAAGCCCCCCAGTGGAAATCTTCCACTGACCGTTCCAAGGCGGCTCTTCTGTGGCGATTTATTTATGTTGTTGTTTGTTACTTACTGTGTGTATCACTTGTGTCTTTTGGTTTTGGATGGCCATATGGCCATTTTGTGGGAAAGTAACTGTCCTTATGGCCTTCCTTTGTTTGGGTTTCCATTATGGTCTGGTCGCTTAATGTGTGTATTTCTTTCCCTTTGGTGTCTTTTATGGGTGGAGTAAGTTAATTGTATCAATTCCTGATCTTTGTTTTACTTCTACTTTACAGGGATGTAAATCTCATTTTTATTATTTCTGCTCTAAAATATAGATCGTGGGTATTCGTTAGAACCGCCTCATCGAGGCGGTTCTAACGATTACCCACAATCTATATTTTGTGCAAAAATAAAAAAGAAATACATGATTTTTCATCTTAAATTTCGCGTTTTTTTTTTTTTTTTTTTTGGTGGTGGTAAAGTTTTCAATGTATTTGTACAGGCGAGTTTTCGTAGTGATTCAGTAAGTTTATGTATATAGTATGACGATAATTTGACAGTGTTTGTCAATGAATGATTATTTACTATGAGAATCAATGTATGTTGCTTCTTTGTTTTCATCACGAAAACACGCCAATATAATTTTGACCCCCTCGAAACCCCACTTTTATATAGTAAAACTGGGGTTTCCGGGATATACCTTATTTTTCTTATTTCTGCTCTAAAATAAGGCGGTTCTAACGAGTGCCCACAATCTATATTTTGAGCAGAAATAAGAAAAATATCACAATTTTTAATCATAAAATTTTCATATTTTCGGCGATAAAGGTGGCAATGTATTTGTATAGGCGTGTTTGCGTAATTGTTACGTTTTTGTCTCCTTCACAGCTCAGGTGTATGGTGGAAATTACAGTAGAGTAATTCTTATTTCTTGTTAAAACATATGCTGTATGTACGTGTTGCGATTCCAATTAGATTTGCTTTTGAAAAAAAAAGTTCTTACAACCAATTTTAGTGCAGAAAGATAAAGCCCCAAATTGTTCTAAGCGCAGCTAATTTAGGCTTGAACAGACAGATTGAGCTGCATGGTGCTTAGATACAAAGCTGAAACCAACCGGATTTGAGTACTAGTAAACCGCTTAGGAGGTTTAAGCCGGTCCAGGAAAAGTGATGCAAGTCGGGTCGCTCCTTAAACACTAGCGGTTTCTTTAGGCGGCAGGGCATGAGAAGTCGTTTCATTTCCGTGTCGGACAAAAGTCCCACAAAATCGAAAGCAACCTCCAGAATGATAAAGATAGTGTTGACGGGGACGTAAAATCTCAACACAAATAAAACAAACACCTTCTTATCTGCTGTTACGAACCGTAAAATGGAAGTGAAGGCAATGATCAGGAATTAATCACGAAACGAATACTAGGCCTTCTCATCGTTTTGTGCAATAGTTATGTTCTATCAAAATGGTTTGTTTTCCATAACAGTCCATGTATGAAATGTCAATTTTGAGCGTCCAGACTCTTTTTGAGCAACAATAGAACAAACAGTGTGTGTTTGTGAAACACTGATGCCCCCGGACAGCGCATGTAAAATATTATGGTCAAAATTAAAATTTTTAAAAAGTAGGTCAAACGTCAAGGTCAAGGTCACGAGGTCAAAATTTATGGTACCACTGGAATTGTCATTTGACAAGGAATGCACATGTGAAATATGAAAGCCCTATCACTTACCATTTAAAAGTTATGCCCAATATTAAGGTTTATGCGGACAGACAAACAAACGGACAGACAGACCAAAAACTATATGCCCCCGAATCTTTGATTCCGGAGGCATAAATATAGGCCTTAATATAATTGCATAATTATACATGGACATAATATGTGGCGGAATAAAGAGCGTTGCCCGACCCATTAAACCACCTGTTAGGAATGTCATGGCAATTCTGTGGCTGTTCGTTTGAATGTCCCTGCAAGAACACACCAGTGTTTCTATATTTTTGTTATCTACAGCGCAGCTGCAGGAATGAAGTTTTATCAAATTCTGTATGGGTTCTTCTTTCTTGTGTATGATTGCATGGTTCTTACGATCAGTGCTTGGAACATTAATTAGAAAAGTGCTACAAAGATACATCTGACTTTACTGCTGTGTAGTTCTAGTCACATACTCTGTTGGACAATGCTTAGAATTAGACGTGTTTGTCATTCATGTCATATTCGCCCATTCAGAACAGTGTTTTCCGGGAAAAATTGTCTCCCATGTCCAAATGGACTGACTTCATTAGCAGTGGGTGCAACGGACGAGTCACAATGTATAGACAGCAAGATTTGTGGTATATTTAACTGTATCAGTTTCTTGTCACAGCATGACAGCTTTGCAATGAAACCATGTAGAGCTCATCGGTCATGATTGTAAATAATTTATTTTACGTTTGGTTGGAACGCTGGACATTATAGCTTTGCTAATCTTATCACGTTAACAATGTTCTATAAAAGTGTTATCCTTTTGAAGCAAAGAATACACAATATAACTCACATCACGAAAACACGCCTATATAATTCTTACCCCCTTGAATCCCACTTTTATATAGTAAAACTGGGGTTAACAGTGGTAATCCTTATTTTTCTTATTTCTGCTCTAAAATATAGATTGTGTGTACTCGTTAGAACCGCCTCGATGAGGCGGTTCTCACGAGTACTCACAATCTATTTTTTGAGCAGAGGCAAGAAAAATATCACAATTTTTCATTTTAAAATGTTCGGCCGCGTATTAGTATAGGCGTGTTTACCCAGTGTACAGTTTTCTGGACCAGGGTAACTAATTTCGGTCCGTGTAATAAATGTTCCTTTTCGCCCCAGTGAGGTGTTTTTTATTGAGCTCCCTCAACCTATGTTTGGAGTAAAAATAAGAAAAATATCGAAAGTTTTCATCAGAAAAAAACGATTTTGGAGATATGAAAGATTGTACTATTTCAGACGGGTGTAATCTCGTAATGTGCTTTGTCGTAGTCAGTTTATGGTCGGAGATTTATTGTGTATTTTCAGTCACCTGCCCTGCTGGACAATACTCAGGACCAGGAAATATTTGTGAACCTTGTCCTACTGGCACCTTTAAAACATGACTTTCGGGAGAAAAGTGCATGTCTTGTCCAGATGGTCTAACAACACCAACGATTGGAGCTACAGATGTGTCTCAATGTGTAATCAGTAAGTATCGGGGGTATTGAAAATGTATCATGTCTAAGAATAAAATAAATTCATGTTGGCACTGTGTGAAAAATAGAATATCCTCTGTTTAGATTTGAAGAGGTTACCTCAGGAGTGTCGAAGTTGTTTGATTTCTTAATAGGTATTTCTGCGTTTCAGCAATCAATGGAGCTATCACTGTTAACCTTTTTCGGGGATGCTTTTATCTTGAATTGGTTTTAATAATGGAAAACGGTGATGTCTTATTTTTGGTGTAGTAGACTATTTACCGTCATTTGGATAGTCTCATTTGGACAGGCAGGCCTGGGACAACAATGAAGACACAGGACGCGTCGTCTCATCTGGGTCTTTGCCAGCTATTTTACACAAAACATCGGTAAGTTAATAATACATGCTAGCTCACCTGAGTCAAAGGCTCATAGCTTATAGTATGGTGAGAGTCTATTGTCTGTCTGTCCGTCTCTGTTTCTCTTTCTCTGTTTCTCCCTCTCTGTCTGTATGCCTGTCTGTCAGTCTATCTTGCATTGGGGACCCAAGCCGTTCATAGTTTGGTCAAGCGAAAATCAAAAAGAGAAACGATAGGAACTGATACAGTCAGATCCCAAATTATTCCCACATTATCACTATGAAAAGAAGTCAAAACATACATTGACGGCAGTAAACAAAACGGAAAACAGGTAAACCCAGTCAGCAGCTCTTTCCCAAACAATATCCAAACCTAACTAAAAGGAGCAATATACATAAGGGTGAAAGAATCAGAATCACCAACATGACAAACAATAAACTGGAAGGACAAACGTAACTATAATTTAACAACGAAAAAGGGGTAAGACTCAGAATCATCAACGTAACATCTTATATGGTTAAATCGATTTTACGTGGCCACAATCCTCCCCCTACTTCCATCGCGATTTAGACAAATAATTTGTTCAGTCCGCATGAAGGCCTCCTAACTCTTCAGTGCAACATCTCCGTGAACACAAATAATCAAAGAACCACACAGGTGAGACAACGGTGAGGACTCGACAGCAACTCAACCACCAAGGCGGTTCTTCTGTCGCGGTTCATTTTTGTTATTGTTTGTTTTTGGGTGTTTGTGTCGCTTATATCATTTTATTTTGGATAGCCTATTGACCATTTTGTGTGAAAGTATCTGTCCTTTAGCTTTCCGCTCTTGATGTTTCCATTAGGCTCTGTTGTTACATGTTTGTGTTTCTTTCCCTTTGGTGTCTCTGTTGGGAGCTGTGGGTTAAATGTATCGCTTCTTGATCATTGTCTCCACTTCTATTTAAAATATAAAAAGTACTACAAATTCAGTTTTGAATAGGTTTGGTAGAAAAAATGTACACTTCATATTTTCCAGTTCTGTGGTGTATTCTTTGCTTCCAAAGGATAACCCTTTTATAGAACATATTGAAGGGTGTCAGAATTATATAGGCGTGATTTTGTGATGTAATTAGCATTTTAAGAGTATGTACAAACCGAATTTAACAATTATTTTCAGTCACATGCACGGCTGGGCAGTTCCTTGGATTAGACCAAAGTTGTCAGCCCTGTGCGATTGGTACATACAGAACTAGACTTGCAGGGGCATCCTGCCTGCCTTGTCCGGTGGGTCAAACTACGTCAGTGACAGGAGCCACCGACGGATTGCAATGTGTTATCGGTGAATAAGTTAGTGAAATAGTGAAAACGTATTAAATGCGAATTTATGCATGTTAACGATTGACAAGTTGAAGGACGCACTCAAATAAAATAACAGATACTTTAAACGCAAGTTCAGTTGCTCAGTCCTTGGAATTACACGATAACTCTCAGCATTGAGCAATTGTTTCTTTTAGAACAGATTTTATAGATGGAAATAATCTATCATTGATGGTGAGTTCTCAATCTGTGACCGGAAATTATTTGGCCAGGAAGTCAGATATAGAGGATCTTACATGTGTGTTCATGTATTATTGAATTTATTAAACGAGTTGAGGGAAAGGGATAAAATGCGAGGCTTTGCCGCGCATATTATCCCTTTTCCTCAACGAGTTTAATAAATTCAATAATACATGAGCACGAATGCAAGATTCTATTTATCATAGGACATTTAAAACGCTTTTTATTCACGTTTATTTTACAAAAATGTCAATATTCCGCCATTAGTAAACGCGACAGCGTTAAGTAGGTCGTACCTGTAACGTTACGGGATGTATCTAGCTAATTTGCATATTTAATCCACTAGTGGATTATCGAAAATAATGCATGGCGTTATTACACTCTCAGACGCGACATCATATGATAAAAAATGATTACGTTTACTTTTCACCTGTTGGCATTTGTATTCTGTACTCAAAGAAAACTGAACTTCTATTTTCAGTCTCTTGTCCAGCTGGCCAGTATGTGGGACAAGACCATGTCTGTCAGCCTTGCTCCCTTGGAACCTTCAGAACAGGGCTTGTTGGTAGCAACTGTCTGCCATGTCCGGGTGGACTTACTACTGGATCGACAGGTGCAACCGACGAGTCACAATGTAGAGTCGGTAAGTAGCACATTTGGCAATCACTATTTTCATTTCAGCCATCACGATTTTAAAGTGAGTGCTTAAACAAAATGAAAATTATTTCTGGTTAAACTTTGTGATATCTTAGCAGTCCCTTGTCCAGCTGTTCATTTCTTCGAACTGCATTATACATCGAGAAAACACACCTGTATAATTCTGACCCCCTTGTAACCCACTTTTATATAGTAAAACTTGGGTTTACAGGGGTAAACCTTATTTTTCTTATTTCTGCTCCAAAACAAAATATAGATGGTTGGTACTCGTTAGAACCGCCTTGATGAGGCAGTTCTAATGCGTACCCAAAATCTGTATATTGGAGCAGAAATCAAAAAATACACTTTTCCTCTTAAAATGTTCGTTTTTTCGGCGGTAAAGCTTACATTGTATTTGTATAGGCGTGTTTCGTAATGCCTGTTAGCACTTCAGAACCCATCACGAAAACACGCCTATATAGTTTTGACACCTTAATTCCCACTTCTGTAGCAACAAGAATTCCACCGAAAGCTATGTCGCGCCTGTGGGGGCGAAAAGTCGCCAAACCATGACATCTAGGCCAAGGTCAAACATAGAAGCTTGCTTAAAAGTTGCCCTTCTTAAATGTAAGCTTGTACTAAGAATCATTAATGAAGCTCTAATAATTCTTGAGAAATGAACTTAACCGTAAGGGTGAGCGCTAGGGTAGTTGTAATATTTTACAAAGTCAATGAACAATAAAATGTAGGTCAATGTCAAATATGGATGCTTGCATTTAAGTTTCCATCTCCTGATACAAGTTTGTAACACGTATAATTAATGAAGCTCTTATAGTTCTTGGGTTAACGCTATGCTGGTCGAAATATTTTTCAAAGTCAGTGAACCATACAATGTAGGCCAAGGTCAAATATGAATGTTTGCATTTAACTTGCCACCCCAGACACTAATTTGCACCAAGTATTATTAATAAAGCTCTTATAGTTGTTGAGAAATTAAATTGACCATTTGGGTGAACGGTAGGGTGGTCGCAATATTTTACAAAGTCAGTGAACCACGCAATGTAGGTCAATGTCAAATATGGATGCTCGCATCTCAGTTGCCATCCCGAGATAAAAGTTTGTACCAAGCATTATTAATGAAGCTCTTATAGTTCTTGAGAAATTACCTTGACCATTAGGGTGAACGCTAGGGTGGTTTCAACAGTTTACAAAGTCAGTGAACCATGAAATTTAGGTCAAGGTCAAATATGGATGTTTGCAGTTAAGTTGCCATCCCCAGATTCAAGTTTGTACCAAATATCATTAATGAAGATCTTATACTTATTGAGAAATAAACTTGATCATTAGTTTGAACGCTAGGGTGGTCGCAATATTTTACAAAGTCAGTGAACCATGAAATGTAGGTCAAGGTCAGATATGAATGCTTGCATTTATGTTGTCATCCCGAGATACAAGTTCTGGTATATATAATTTTTCTTATTTCTGCTCAAAAACATGGAACCGCCTTGCAGAGTATCTTTCAAAAATATCTCCCATGCCAAAAGGGACGATTCTTATAGAAAGGGATTTCTTTCAATTTATATAAGTGTCATAGGGTTTAGGTATATAGCACACTTGTACTGCCTGGCGGTACAAGCCGGCTTTTATAGCGACGCGGTAGAGTGTTGGCCTGTCGATCTGGCGAACCGGGTTCGATCCCCGGCCGGGTAAAGGTGATATGATTTTTTTCACCTATTACATTTGGCACCCACCGTGGTTCGCCAGATCGACAGGCCAACACTCTACCGCGTCGCTATAAGAGCCGGCTTGTACCGCCTGGCAGTACAAGTGTGCTATATACCTAATCCCTATGACATAAGTGACGCATGAAATCACAGCCATGCATGCATGTAAAAAACTGAAACCTTGGCACACTCCCAGTGAGTAGATTGGCACATAATGTCATGTATCACTAAAGAAACAATAAGTCAACAGTGCAAAGACGGACCTATGAAGTATGGCAGCATAAGCGTTTAAAAGTGCTAGTGGCAGTACAATCGCAGTATCGATATCCTTGGAAAAATATCCTAACCTCATACTGGTATCTATATTTTACAAAGCCACTTTTACGATCTTTGTAATTTGTCTTTTTTGTCCACTTTTCATTAACATTGCTTTGTTTTATCTTTATTTAAAACCATACCGTTCTGTCTTTACCAAATGTGTGGCGAATTTAGCGCAAACTGCAACTTAGCTTCTAGCCTAGTAATGCCATTGTGAAAGTCATAGAATGTAGTATCAACATCATATAAATCAACAACAACGGATTCTTTAAGAGATAGTGGTAAGTAATTAATAAAGATTAAAAACAATAAAGGGCCTAGAATTGAACCTTGTAGAACATCACAGGTGACACTTGCTTGATCTGTAAGATTATTGTTTAAAGAAAACGTTGAGTCCGGTTGGTCAAATTGATTGACAAAACATGAAAGCCAAATTAGATTACACTTATATCATTTCAATTTATTCAATGAAGATAAAAAATGTGATGATAATGATAAACAGTTGCAAATTTCATTTGTTGAAAAGACATTTGAAGAAGAAGACGAAGAATATCAATCAAGGATGATGTACACTTGGCATCTATAAGGAAAGGACAGTGAGAGAATTAAGGACATATATAAGCGTTCTGTGTCGTCTGGATCTACACATATTGCCACTTAAAAAGCTAAGACGGTTGCCTTTGGAAACAAAAAACACATAAAAGAAAGAAAATCGGAGACTCGGCTTTATTGAGTCTTCATACGCAGCAATATCACACTGGTAAAGTCTAACACACAGGGTAAAGAACAAACGCACAGGATAAGGGATTTTTCCGCCCAGGATAAGGAAGAAAATGGCGGACTCGGGATCACATGTGCAGGTTTGTTTTTGTTCTAGTTCTCGTGTCATGGTTATTAATCAATAAGGCTGCTGACATTAGCTTCACGGAACCCACATGTTATCCACAAATTTATCTTCGGTGGTCCGAATTCGACACAGCGGGGATACTCAACCACGAAATCTCATTATTTTACATGAAACGCTCTTCTGGGAAGATGGCATGTATTTTTTGTTGGTTGTTGACATACACATGATAAATCGGACTGATGCAAATACGATTTAAGGAAAATTTGAAACGGGAAGGCCCAGAAATTCTAGTTCCATTTCAAATAGAACGCCCACGGGCGAGGAAATGGGTACAGTTAATATGATGAGACACAAAATTTTCCGGGGAAAAATGATAGTTGTATGGTTGAAGCACTTACTAGAAAATTTCCACATCAGGTTAGGTTTTCCGACATAGTTTAAAACACCGACTGTGACCTTTAAGAAACGTTCAAAGTTTGTGCCTTGTCTTGGCATGTGCATTGTTCTGGTGGGGGATAGATGGATTGGGTTCATTGCGATCATGAATAAGAGAAATGACATCTATGTCCTTGCAGTATTTCTGGTACAAAATTGCTAGTTTGTTCTTATTGCTGAAAATAAGGTAGGGTAGTTAACTTCACCCAATTCGTGAGACATACCTACTGCATGGTCATTAAAGGGCCTGATATGATTTGGCCCCTTTATGGGAATGATTTGGTACATGTGTCATTTTGATCCGGTAAAATGTTTCATTTTTCGTATATCCCCATGATAATGCAAGTGGGAGGGGTAACTAGATACGGCTCACTTAGTGCTCAACTTGTTAGCAGTGCTACCTGATATATTAATGTGCCAATTGAAATCTATAATCAAGCGTTTCCCAATGCCCTTTCTATTGTCTTCATCTTTCAAAGGGATATACTTTTATCACACTTTTCTCACTATTTTCGTCTTAATCAATTGACTAAATATAGAGACATCAGAAGACAAGCTATTCTGAATATACATGTAGACAAAACAATTTTTCTGTTTTTTTCCATTAACTGGGCCTGTTAGCAAGTGAAACCACGCACACTGAAGAGGATAGGAGAGGGACCAGAAGGGGCCAATTCATATCAGGCCCTTTAATGACCATGCAGTAGGTATGTATCACGAATTTGGCGAAGTAAATTATCCTACCTTATTTTCAGCAAAAAGAACAAACATAAATAAGAACACCGTTATATGGGCAAGGCAGCGATAGTCACTTGAATATTTTCACTGCAGAGCTTTTATACTAAGTAACTGGGAGTCATTTGAAAAACAGTCGACCCAAAATGAGATTTTATACAGCTATCTGTGCACTTACTCCTCAAAACAGACCAATATATGCAGCTTCATATCCGAAAATATCCGATTTACTGTAATTGTGCAGTCAGAACAGCCATCATTTGTAATGGTCCGGATGCAGAAATCCATTATGATACCGCTTTCGTGTGACATAATCCATTCTTTCAGGTAGACTTCAAAATGGGTTTATTTACTGATGAAATCTTGTGACTTTTATACGACCGTTTACCCCCTGGCGTCCGTCGGTCGGTCCGTCTGTAAACTTTTCGTTTCCGGACAACTTCTCCTGCAGTATACATCCGATCAAGCTGAAACTTCATACATAGTTAGACCATGATGTGGAGCAGCGGAAGTTGTTTCGAGGTTTGTTGGAGACAGATAGTTTGAGCCATCGAGGGTTATAAACAGTGTCAGGTAAGAATATATGGAGCACATATCGTTCGTTGGTTGCATTCCACAAACCCAAACTTGTACAGCAGTCAGTATATACATGTATATGCTGCATCTTACTAATTGCCATGTCGTATAACGCCACGCTTGCCGAGCTCTTGTTTGTTTTTTTTTTGTTGTTGTTGTTGTTTTTTTTTGTTTTTGTTTTTCTTATTTCTAATTCAAACGACGGTTGTAGGTGCTCGTTAGATCTGCCGCAAAAAGCCGCCTAATTGCGGCGGTTCTAACGAGTAACCACAGCCTATTTCTCGGAGCAGAAAGAAAACAAATTATGTTTATCTTTGTGAAACCAAAATTTTATTAATATCAAGTGGGGTTTAGCGGGGTGCTCATTACACAGCTTGTTCATGTCTTTATACGTTACATGTTAACCTGTTGAGACTACACAGAAGCGCAAGATGGCCAGTCTCTTCGCTGATCTAACATACTAATTCGTAACTTTTCTAAGGCTATGACCATGTGATCATGTTCTTGTTAAGTTTTGCCATTTAAGTATACAAAATGGATTTAATCGTAATATACGAAATGGATTTAATCGCAAGTTATTTTGATATGACGACTTTTGATGAATACAGTTGGTTTATAATTTCAGTTGAATAGGTTGGTTTATAATTTCAGCCACGCACGCTTTTTGTACAATTGTCCCCTAGAATTTGTTCTAAATGTTCCGCGTTTTATCTTTATAAGATCTTGATTTTCACAAGTCCGTTATATGACCCGTCCGACATGTATATATAAGGGAAAAGCGGGTTTACCAGCATGTTAACATGAATCCCATTTAATTGTATATTGAATAAAATTGCGATTTACAGAAGGATACATTATTCTTTTTCTTATTTGTGCTCTTAGACATAGGTTGTAGGTACTCATTAGAACCACCCTCAATGAGGCGATTCAACTCAGCATTAAAACCATATGTTTGGAGTATAAATAAGAAAGATATAAATATTCATCAGAAATCAGCTTGGAGATATGAAAGAGTACAGTAAAACTTCGATGGCTCGAACTCCGATGGCTAGTTTACCATGGTTGCGTCGAACCCGTTCTTGAGTCCGCAGGGAGTACCTCCAAATACAATATTGGGGTAATTTAGGAAGATTTCCTCCATTTATCTTGCAAATGTATGCTGTGTGTACTCATTAGAATCGCCTCGATGAGGCGATTCTAATGAGTACACACAACTTACATTTATAATACAGAACACCGAAAAGATATCCAATTATCTCCATTATGCCTCCTGGTATACCACTAATAGTATCCCTCTGTGGCTCGAACTACCGCTGTCTCGAACAAATTTTCATGGTCCCAAAGTGGTTCGAGCCATCGAAGTTCGACTGTACTTTTCCCCATACAAATATGTTATCGTCATTATAAAGGGCAAACTGTTTTTTAGAGAAGAAATCGCCGCTGCGTTAAACGAATTTGGTAATCGATTGTGTAAACGGGAGTATGTTGGGCCCTTTAAGAATGGAAACTTAGCATTCTGAAACTAGTGAACACGTGCATTTCTTTCTACTCTCAAAATACGAACTTATTACCTCCTAAGACGTCTTTACGTCACCTAAAACTAGGTTTTTAAGAATTTCATAAGAAGTTTATTTTGGCTCACGCTTTTAAGGCCGCTGGCAATGTCGTCGTTTTTGACGGCTCCACTATGTTAACAATCTTCAGCAAGAGGGTTGTGGTACTAAAGCCTATGAACTGAAGCATTTGATTGTAGAGAGGGCTGTAGTTGATGACCATAATTTTCATTAAGCCACCAAGTTTGCTGTATGCGTTACAGAAGGCAAGACAAGCTTCCTACGTTGTATTGGTTACCAAACTTCATAAAAGACCATACAAAGCACGGTTTATTGCAAATTCAAGCTCTTGTACCACCACAAAACTTTCTAAATCATCAACGTCATCTTTTACTGCCATCAAAAAAATGTGATTAAAGATATGTTATGTTAGACCGGATAGCATGCCCGTATATCATTTCCGCCGGGCTTAAATCAGTACTTTGGCATGGCGTGTTTCTAAGTTCAAGCAGCGCTTAATATTGATCACGACCATCCTTAAGAGTTTAAAGCATCATGTGTTTCATCGTTTTCACTGCGACCTCGGCTTTCCCGTTCAACTGCCGATGTCCCGGAGAAGATGTGAGATGTATCGTACCCCATTGTTCCACAAATTGCTTAAATTCAAATGAAGTAAACTGACTTCCCCCATCAGATACAATACACTTAGGAATTCCAAATCTGGCAAATTGTTTTTTTGTTTTTTTTTTGTTGTTGTTTTTTTTTTAAGTTTTGTGATAACTTGGGTACAAGTGGTTACAGTAAGTAGGTCACATTCTATGTAGATTGTGAAATAGTCTACTGTGACCAAGTATGGTTTCCCTTTTTATCTCAAACAGATCCATTTCCACTTTTTCCCATGGCCTATTGCCATTCTCATGATGTTCTAGTTTATACGGTCTATTTCTTGGCTTTAACTCTTGACATGGTTCACAAACTTCACACATCTGTTTGATTTCTTTAGCCATACCTGGCCAGAACAGAGTTCCTTTCAGGCTTTTCATTGTACTGTCATATCCTAAGTGAGATGCGTGTGCTCTTTTTTCGTGTCACTTCGCAAACTTCATGAACAGATATTGCTTCTCCTTTCAGCACAATACCATTTTCTAATGTCAATTCTTCCTACCTCAAACTTTGTCTCTGGCTACCCATTACTTAAAGTGTTCATTAATGTGGTATTTTCCTGTGGATTCCCTTATTCCCTGTAGCCTCTTATCAGGCATGTTGAGTTGATACACATTGATGTTGAAAATTCGGCATCTTTCGCTAATCGCGTTTTGATCCTTTGGCACAGCCCTGCTGAGAGTATCAGCTTATATTATGTCCTCTCCTTTCATGTACTGAAACTCAATGTCCTATCTGAAACGTTTAATTAAGATATCTTGCAGTCTTTAAGGGCTTGCGGTGTATCGACCCAAGTGGCTTGTGGCCATTTTCAACAACTACTTTTCTTCCAAACGTTATTTGATGAGATCGCTCAAATCCGAATAAAATGGATAGGGCCTCATTTTCTATTTGTGCCCAATTCCTTTCAGACGGTCGCAGAGAACGAGATGAATATTGCACGGACCTGCCATCTTGAAGGATAACCGCTCCTGAAGCATCTTTACTACTGTCCACTTGTAGAACTACTTCCTTGGTTGGATCAAAGTATGCTAAGTAGAAGTAAAACAAAGATCAGGAATCGATACAATTAACTTACTCCACCCACCAAAGACACCAAAGGGAAAGAAATACAAACATTAAGCGACCAGACCATAATGGAAACCTAAACAAAGGAAGGCCATAAGGACAGTTGCTTTCCCACAAAATGGCCATATGGCCATCCAAAACTAAAAGACACAAGTGATACACACAGTAAGTAACAAAGAACAACATAAATAAATCGCCACAGAAGAACCGCCTTGGAACGGTCAGTGGAAAGATTTCCACTGGGGGACTTAAATCGATTTTACGTGGCCACAATCCTCGCCTTTACTTCCGTCGCGATTAAGACTAATAATTTGTTAAGTCCGCATGAAGGCCTCCTAACTCATCAGTGCAACATCTCCGTTAACACAAAAATCAAAGAACCAGAGAGGTGAGACAACGGTGAGGACTCGACAGCAAGAAACCACTGAAATGCTGGAGCAAAAGAAAACCAACAGTTAGACTCCGATGGGCCCGACCAGAGACAGAGCATCAGGCACCAACCAACATTACCAAGAATTAGATCTCTCTAATTGTGAATAAGCCTTTAATTGCAGTATGTTACCTCTGGCTTTCTTTGCCGGATCATTACAGGGTCACTGATGAAGCTTTATTAGCCGAAACTACGTAGTATGACCCATCTTCTTTCTTATGAATGTTTTCATTGCTCTTAAAGGAACTCATTTTTGATTATTATTTACGTTGGAGCCGTCATAGAATCTGAGGCCTGACCCACCGGCGTGCCATTAGAAAGGGAAGCAAAGTTGCCAACCGTGATTGGGTTAACTACCATGCATACAGTCTGTCGTATAACATCCATGCTGTACCCAATCTTTTTATATCGAAGAATGATTTTACCAAATGGGGTGCTGAAGTCATTGCGGTTATATATTTTTCTGAATTTATATACTAAGTCACCATAAAATTCGGGTTCCGATAGACCGGTGCATTTGTCAACATGATCTTTATCTTGGAGAATGCATCTTCACATTCAGGTGACCAGATAACTTCATCTTCCTTTCGTGTCAGAGCATGAATGGGTTCAATAACAGTAGTTAAGTCCGGTTGGAACTTTGCCATATACTGCATAGTTCCACAAAGTCTTTTGACTCCACTTACATCTGTTGGGTTCCATGTAAACTGATCATAAATCTCAAGCACCTGGGGCCCAGCACAATGCAGCAAAGTAGCAGTCTTTACTTTGTTGTCTTTATTGCTGGACCCTAATGCTATAATGTAAATCTCATATTATCGTTTCTATTTCTTGAAATTCCCAGAGATGTTGCCATCTGTAAAATTTAAATTTCCAGGTTATCTAAAATTTCCCTCGGCCATTTTAACATGTAGCCATATTTAGGTCCCGGCTTGTAGCTCTTTTAATACTGTAAATTAAGTAATCACAACTGTTCTGAGTGTCTAATAGTGTTCACTAGCGAGGACAATACGTGGGCCATCGGAATATGCTGCCATCATGTTAATAATTCCTCTAGCAGGAGGACAATCACAGGTTTGATTAGCAAAAACAAAGAAGCTTTGCTCCAAAATCTAATCTACTAAAGTCAAGGTCAGTTTCTAAAAACAACAGTTGTTACCAAAACTACAACTGAATTTTGAACGAAAGTGTTTGACTAGAATAGAACAAATTACTTATGACTAGAATAGAACAGAATTGTATTTGTGAAAGGTTAGTGTTTCGTATCACATTATCAACAAATTACATCCCTTGTAAAGTACCTCTTTTATCTGGTTGGCAAAACATGACTGTTGCCGTATAGTGCCAATGACAATTTTGAATATATATCGTGTATTAAAGTCCTTTATTCTCCACAAAATTAACTGATCCTTGTCTTCTAGTGTCTTTGAAGTATTTAATGATATAGAACCAGTCTCTTCTGACATTTTATTGCATTTTTTGTTGCCTGAAAAACGTTATATAACTACTCACCATCATACCAAACCGTAGTCGATGTGCTTTATGTGAGGAACGGAAATAAGATTAACTTACATTTATTTTCCATCCAAATTTATCCGAAAAAAAGCAGTTTAATGTTTTGAGAGAACGACGATTTAACAATAGTAATTACAGAAAACAATTCGTGCTACATCAACGGTAGAGTATGGAACGGGAAGTCTTTTGCCCACCAGATAAAACGAGGCTGAAGACATTTGACCTTGTGTGACGTAGACCTTGGATGTGTCTATAGAGTGTTTAGTATGTTCTCCCTAGTATTTTGCTAGACCTCCAGTGATATAATTGGTGACATCACAATTATGTTGACTTACACTCCGGATATTAATACAGTCAATAACATGAATTGAATTCTAATATAGCCAGATTTTGTGTTTTGCTATAGAATATATATGTTGCTCGTTTATATCATCAGTGCCCTTATAGCTCGCACGAGCCGAAGGATCCGGGGGAGCTTATAGATAAGCAGTTGTCCGTCGTCGTCGTATTTCGTCTGTCGTTGTCTGCGTTAACCCTTTTCAAACGAATCTCTGAAGCTGCAGGGCCGATTGGGCCCAAATTTCATCTGTAGCATCCCTGGGCTGGAAGATTGAAAGAATGGATGTTTTTACGAAAACCGGCTTGTTTGTTTGGTTGCTATAGCATCACATAATTCCAATAGACTTACAATGGGGAAAATTGAAACATGGCACTTACTGCCGAGTCACTATGATTGCATATATTTTGACAAGGCTTTTATAGATATGTTCCTTTAGTAAACTTCTCTCAGTCACAAGCGTTTAGGCCAAACCTTGGGGTCCCTAAGGTTGTGCTGGGGACATGCCCCACCCCTCCAGTTCACAAAAGGCCTTATATCAGAGAAACTGTCCAGAGCCCTACCCCTTCACCAAATGCATTCATGTTCCATATGATTAGACACATTCAGAGACACCAGCCTGGGGCCCAACCCCTTATATTTATTAAAAGCCATACAAATCAGAAACCGTTCAGATCACCACACACATCCCTCAAACGCCCATCAGGGCTTGAAGAATTAGATGAGCTGCATGATGCTTCCTTGCAGATCTAAAACCGACCGCACATGAGTACTGGTAAACCGCTCAGAGGATCTGCCTGCCCAGACAAGTTGGACCGCCCATGCATATAACTCTATTGGTTTAATTGGGCGGTAGGTCTTGAGGTGTCATTTCATCTCAGTATCGTGTAACAGTCCCAAAAAATTGACCCAACGTTTCCAAATGATCCATATAGTTTTGACGGTGACGTTTAACCTCGAAGCAATCAATCAATCAATCAGATCCCCACTCTTAAACCATATATAGTTTTGTTCCTTATGATAAGACCCATTCAGTCATACCATCTTAGGGAGTCGGCAGGGATCATTCCTCTCCCCTCCACGTCATACAATCGCATCAGATATGTGTGAGCCTCATATTGAAGGATTTGAATTTTGTCAGGTATATTGTATTATTTTTCAACATAACCCCCTTCAGTATCTATACACTTATGCCGGCGGTGTTTAAGGGTCTCAATTTCACTTTTATAGAACTTCTTTTCTTGGCTGTTCAGAAAGCCATAAGCTGCATATATGACGTCATCATCGGACTGAATGTTGGTGCCTGAAATAGCCATTTTCAGTTTTGGAATACATGTAGATGAAAGTCTGATGGCATGAGATCATGTGAATAAGACGGATCCCAATCAATTTAAAGCCACAAGCATGAATGGCAGCCATAGTAATGACAGACTCTGTCTCTGGTCGGGCTCATCGGAGTCTAACTGTTGGTTTTCTTTTGCTCCAGCATTTCAGTGGTTTCTTGCTGTCGAGTCCTCACCGTTGTCTCACCTCTGTGGTTCTTTGATTTCTGTGTTCACGGAGATGTTGCACTGATGAGTTAGGAGGCCTTCATGCGGACTGAACAAATTATTTGTCTAAATCGCGGCGGAAGTAAGGGCGAGGATTGTGGCCACGTAAAATCGATTTAAGCCCCCCAGTGGAAATCTTCCACTGACCGTTCCAAGGCGGCTCTTCCGTGGCGATTTATTTATGTTGTTGTTTGTTACTTACTGTGTGTATCACTTGTGTCTTTTAATTTTGGATGGCCATATGGCCATTTTGTGGGAAAGTAACTGTCCATATGGCCTTCCTTTGTTTAGGTTTCCATTATGGTCTGGTCGCTTAATGTTTGTATTTCTTTCCCTTTGGTGTCTTTTATGGATGGAGTAAGTTAATTGTATCAATTCCTGATCTTTGTTTTACTTCTACTTTGTATACAGGAGCATTGTCCTGATGGAACAACACGCCTTTAGTGACCTTTCTGTGGCGCTTAAGTTTAATATTTTCCTGTAACTGCCTTGTTTGTCTCTTGGAGATAATCTATCAGCAGAATACCATCTGCATCCAAGATAATCGAGGTCATAACCTTCCAAGCTGTTGCAACAGTCTTTGCCCTCTTTAGCGGGGGTTTGCCAGGGTGCTTCCTTGGTTTCGATTGTTGTTTGGCCTCTGGGGTAAAATGATGGCCATATGTTTCATCCATAGTGACAAAAGTCTGAAGAAAGGTTACAGCTTCTTCCTCAAAAAGGTTAAGATTAGCACGCGATAATGTGCGCCTGGTGTGCATCTGATCAACTGTCAGAAGCATTGGTACTCATCGGGCCGAAAGCTAACTCATTGCAAGATCCTCTGTCAGAATGGAATGTGTACTCTTTTTGTGAAATGCCAACTCTACTGGCTATATATCTTATGCGACTCGTCTGTCAGTTATAACAAAATCATGGACTTTACTGATTATTTCTGGAGTTGCAACATTGACAGGCCTTCTAGGACGGGGGTCATTCTCAAGGCTCGGTCTGCCGGGCTTAAAGTCCGCCATCCACTTTCTCAATAAAGCATATGAAGGGACATCTTTCCCTAGTGTTGCTACCATATCATTATGTATATTCTTAGGTGTTAAACTTTTTTATGAAAATATTGGATCATTGCTCTTTCACCGATTTTGTCCATTTTGCAAAAAAAGAAAGTGAAGGAAATTATCAGAAATCGATACAATTAACCCACAGCTCCCATCAGAGACACCAAAGAAAAGAAACACAAATACGAAGTAACTAGACCCTGATGGAAACACCAACAGCGGAGAGCCAAAAAGACAGTCACTTTCCAACAAAATATCTGCGTGTCTTGTTTACTCTAGAGTACTACCTCGTCGATATAAACCGACCAAAACAGTCCAGTCCTTGGGTACACGGCCCTATAAAGTTAGAGAATAGTAGGACTTAAAAAAGAACATCCCTGCATACCTCCTTCAATACGAGGCTCACAGCATATCAATCAGCCCTCGTATATAAGAAACTGTACAGATCCCCATCCATAAACGATATATATTCTTGGTCCTTTTGATAAGAATCATTCGGTGGCAACAATCTTGAGCTTTCCTCCATGCCCCAACACCTTCACTGCTTAAAAGGCCTAATATATCAGGAACCATACAGATCCACACCGATAAAGTGAATATACTCTTGTTTCTTTTGATAAAACGCATTTAGTGATACCAACCAGAGCTCCATTGGATCCCTACTTCTTAAATGGCCTAATATTTTACATACAGAGTCCGCATGGGTGCTCATTTGAGTTTGAAGGTTTACGTTGGTGATTTTATAATTGGTAGATTAATATCACATCATGTTAAAATACATGGCTGCCATTGGACAGTGCTCTGGTGAGCATAGTGGCCCATAGGCCTCTTGTTTATTACTGCTTATGATGTTTACCAAACCCACTTCGACAACATTGAGAACACTGCTTATTGCTTGCACATACAGCCAATGAATGAAATCCGATTCATCTTAACCCTTGTCCTGCTGAATATTCATATATGCCACACCCACTACCGATTATCAACCAATCAGAATACTTGATGTAAATTATTGCAACAAATTCACAACCTGAATGACAAACAATGTAGATCCTGATCAGATGGCTTCTTCAGAAGCCATCTGATCTGGATCTACATTGTTTCAAAGAAAAGGCATATCTGGGTTCAGCAGGATAATGGTTAACCCTTTTTGTACCAAATGGAATTTTCCTCCTTATATATAGCAGCAGTCCATTTCACAATTTAGGGGTGTCAGGCTGTGTTTTCTTCATAATTGATTTGGAAAATGACTGAACTTTTAGCAAACAGTGGAGGCCCTGAACGCGGCGTCTGATCTGGGCCTGCACTGTTTGCCCTTTAGGGGTTTTGGGTACTAAATGGGTTACGTCTCTTTGTTTGATATGAGATTATTTGCCAATTAAACCAATATCATGTTTTTCGCTAGGACGTATCTACGGACAGAGCATACTGAAACACTTTATAGATGTCATTTCGCCTCTTATAATGTATTGAAATAAAATATAAGAGTATATAAGATATAAAACTTATTTGCATTTTAATGAATATTTATCAAAGAACAAGGGTAGATAATCTATGATATACTGGAGCAATAAGAAAAATGAGATTTTACGTATTATGGTACTATACAGTAGAACTTCGATGGCTCGAACACCGATGGCTCGTATACCATGGATGTGTCGAACCCATTTTTTAGCCCCTAGCGAAATCCTCTACATAAGAAATACTGGGGGATAATTTAGGAGATTTTAGTCTTTTATCTTGCAAATGTATGCTGTGTGTACTCATTAAAATCGCCTCAATGAGGCGATTCTAATGAGTACACACAGCATACAATTTCATTATAGAACGCCGAAAAGATGTCTAAAAGTATCTCGTAATGCCTCCTGCCTTTAACCATCAGTGGCTCGAACTACCCCTGTCTCGAACAGATTTTAGTGGTCCCAAAGGTGTTCGAGCCACCGAAGTTCCACTGTATCTATATAAATGACCAGCCATGTGAATTAAAAATATATATATTAATTAAATCTTGTTGTTGTTGTTTGTTTGTTGCTTTTTTTTTTTTTTTTTTTTTTTTTTTTTGTAAATTTAGATCTTCAAAAATTCACGCAAAAATATGCCAAGATACAGCCTCTTACAGGAAGAACAACGGCCCCCGCTCATAGGGGCTTGAAGAAATATATGGGCTGCATGATGCTTCCACGCAGAGCTGAATCCGGCCTGCACTCTAGTACTGGTAAACCGCTTAGAGGATCTAAGCCTGTCCAGGAACCGCGGTGCGAGGCGGACCGTCCATGCTATTAAACCCTATTGGTTTCATTGGGCGACAGGGCTTGAGATGTCATTTCATCTCAGTGTCGGGTAAAAGTCCCACAAAATTGGAAGCATCGTCTCCAAAATGACCTTTACAGTGTTGACGGGCACGTTAAAACTCAAATCAAACAAACAAACAAGAAGAACAATAACGTGAACAAAAGGAGCATTAAGTATATCAGATTTAGAAAAAATCATAACTACTGTAGAAGTATATATACATTAGTTTACCACCTGTTGGGTTAGGGGGTAAGTTTTACCCCATCCACTTTGTTTTGACATATCTTCAAAATGCGATCTCCTTTCCAACATTAGTTTTACATACATGAGGTCCATATAATAGTGGTTAATTATGGGGATTTATAAGAATATTTGATTGAGTCATGAAACGGGCCTTATTGACACTGCCCCTTTTGGATTTCCAGCATTAAAACCAATGTATCTTTATTGATCTGTGTTTTAATAATGTGAAGTTAGCTATGATAAGTTGAACCTCAATGACTAGTGTACATTTAAGAAGTACATAACTTGCTCTGTTCTAGTCATGTTTTGTTCGGCCCACTGAATATTTATTCGTGATTTGATACGGATAATTGCACGACCCGCAGCTAAGTCGGCGAGGTCGTCTTGCGGATCACCCTCTGAGTTCTTTGGTTAATCCGTCCGTCCGTCCGTGGTCAGTTTGTGAAAATCTCTGTAACTCTTAAACCGCTAGGAATATTTTGATAATGTTTGGCATACAGATAAATGTTGACAAAACACAACCAATGATGTTGTCAAATGCTAGATAACTTTATAAATAGCCTCGCCGTGGCAAAATATTAACAAATTAATTATGGAGTATAAATTTTATACCGCTTTGTTGACATTTTTGCCATGCAGAGATATATGTAAAAGATCTTATCAATGAGATCGCCTTTTGCTTAATTTCTTTATAAGTAGCATCGACGAGGCAAAATTTTCAATAACTGACGCAGACGTATAACTTCCAAATATGTAGGAATATTTTGATATTTTTTGGCTGACAAGACCAAATCAATGATAAAGTCTAATGCCAGATTTAGCCTTGATAATTTTTGTTTGCAAATTTATATTGACGAGATCTAACCAACTAATTGATTACGGACTAATAACTTTCAAACCGCTTGAAAGAAATATTTTGATAATTTTTGGCATGCAGATGTATAGAGACAATACCTTGTCATTGGTATTGTTTAATAACAGATTCATCTATAAATAACCTCGCCCACTGCGGCAAAGTTTTCATGAATTTATTAAGGACACATTTTAAACTGCAAGGAAAATTTTGATTCTTTTTTGCATGAAGATGTATATTGACAAAACCTTACCAATATATATGTGGTTTGAAAAAAGGCTGTAACTTCTCAACCGTAAGGAATATTTTCATGATTGTTGGCATGCGTATAGGTATTGCCAAGATCTAACCAATGAGATTTTCTATAGCCAGATTTCCATACAAATAGCCTCCTTTAGGTTTTCCCATACCATCACGAAAACATGCCTATATCATTTTGACCACCTTGAACCCCATTGTATATAGTAAAACTTGGGTTTACAGGGGCAAACCTTATTTTTCTTATTTCTGCTCTATAATGTAGATTGTGGGTACGCGTTAGAACCGCCTTGATGATGCGGTTCTAACGCGTACCCACAATTTATATTTACAGCAGAAGAAAAATATCACAATTTTTCATCTTAAAATGTTCGGGTTTTTTTTTCTCGGTAGTAAAGTTTAAATTGCATTTGCATAGGCATGTTTCCATAATGCAAATACCCTCAATGAGGCTGATAAGGGAAGAATTACTTCTAAACCGCTAGGGATATTTTGATATTTTCAGCATGAAGATATATGTGACGAGATTGTCTACAGCCAGATGTCTTTATAAATAGCTTTGTCAGGGCAAACTTTTCACAAACTGATTACACAGTTTTCTTTTTATACCGCTTAGAACATTTTGATAATTTTGGCATGTACAGTGAAAAGCTTTCCGCTATACACAAAGGTACTACGATATACCGTTACAAATACGACCTTTGACAAGACCTATCGGCAACAGTTAGAATTGGAAGATAAAATGTTTTTAGCGGGTCGTGCACCTTAGCGTTACTTGATTAAGCTATATCTGTTAAATCTTGTATTAAAATACCAATGTGTAATACTGCACATTTTAAGACTTTTGAACAGTCCAAAAGGTGGTAGATTACTAGAGAACACTGGGTGTTGATACACAAAAAAGAACAGTTTTTTATGTTCTATTTATGCTCATTCTCATAATATCATAGGAATCTTACATGGGTGGGAGGGGAGGTTAGAAAAGTCCGCTCCGGGAGTCACAGTCCGGCATCACGAGGCTTGCCGAGTGATACCGGACTGTAATCCTCGGAACGGATTTTCTATCCACCTTTTACACGATGTAAGATTCTTTTCTGCATACTTTTTATTTCTTGATTTTGACATAAAGAATCACTTCAATTGCCGCCGTTCGTCATATTGTGATGGTTTTATACGTCACGTAACGGACAGGGACGTCAACCTTTACGAAAGTGCATATTGTTCATTTGGTTTATACTAATTTATTATAGTTCGATTGCGATGAAAGCTTCAAGCTTATTGAATCCCTTTCGAACATTCATTCCGGGTGTTTTCACGCGCGCAAGAAAGAGAGGCATTTGCTTTTACACCGCCGCTACCCATTTACACCTGGGTGAATTGGGGCAGTGTCATTACGTGTCTTGTCCAAGGACACAGCTCGATACCGGCGGAACGCACAACCTCTCGCTCATAAGTCGAACACGTTAACCACTGCGCTTTCGAGGCTGACCATTATTCATTTATTGCCCTTGTATGAGAGGAATATAACGATGTGTTCACCCGAACATGTTATATTGCCCAAGGGCGAAGCTGGAGGGCAGTATTACCTGTCGAGGGTAAACAAGTCGTCATGTTCTTCTCACTCAAGGGCAACAAATGGGCACCGTCAAGCGATTTTGGTACTTATGGCCTATGCGAGCAGCGAAGGTTCAGGCGAGCCTGCGCATCCGCGCAGTCTCGCCAGAACCTTCGCTGCTCGCTCATACAAGCAGTGAATCAAGAGGAACCTTCAGACAGAAAGCCATATTCCTGGCCCCTCTGAATGGCTGGGCATGCGCAGTTAAAATTTGTCATGACGGAATGCTCGAAGACAAATGCGCTTGGCGGGGCTCAAATGATTTATTATACCGAATTCTGACTTCGTGAATGTACTTGTACTTTTAAGCAGTGACGTCAGAGAGGAAAGAAAAATAATGCTCTCGACCAATCAGAATTCTTGTTTGTTTGATTTGAGGTTTAACGTCCACGCCAACACTGTAAATGTCATTTTGGAGACGTTGCTTCCAATTTCGTGCGACTTTTACCCGACATTGAGATGAAATGACATCTCAAGGCCTCCCGCCCAATGAAACCAATAGGGTTTATAACCATGGACGGGCCGACACGCACCGCATTGCTTGGACAGGCTTAGATCCTTTAAGCGATTTACCAGTACTCGTATGCGGGTCGGTTTCAGCTCTGTGTGGAAGCATCATGCAGCCTATGTATTTCACCAGGTCCTGATGGGCGGGGGCTAAATAAAAATACTAGAACAGCTTATGAATATTAACGTGGTATAATAAGTGGTCTTATTAAACCAGTGCATATCAAAGACGTGAGAATATTCGACTTTTACCCTGCCGTTGGTAAGAACACCAGGGTAAGAACACCAGGGTAAGAACAGAATTTCTATTCAAGGCTATAAAAAATCACGGATTTCCCCAATACCTGGTCTTAGTGCTGTTAATTAACCCTTGGCCTGATGAGCCCGGATATGTCTTATCTTTCAAACAATGAAGATCCAGATCAGATGGCTTCTGAAGAAGCCACTGATCAGGATCTTCATTGTTTGTTATTGAGCTCATGAATTTGTTACAATAATTTGCATCAAGCAGTCTGATTGGTTGATAATCAGTAGTAGGTGTGTGGCATATATAAATATTCAGCAGGTCAAGGATTAAATAAAAGGTCGGTAAACCCCTGATAGAACTAAAAGTAGACTGTACACTTAGGTTTGCTGACAATTGAATTTGCATAAAAAACAACATTCAGGATGAAATTACTTCACGTAAATTGTGGGCGATTCTATGTGCCCACTTTGTCTATACAGTGACAAACACCACCCTATTATACGCCGTATTTGGTTACCCTATCCGAAATCACTGTATTATGACAAATTACAATACTTGACAATGAAAGAAATAATGTAAATATACTTTATGTCATGGTACTTTTTCTATATTACACCCATATAATTACCTTGCCGGTTAGTAGCCCTCGGAGTTTAGACATGAAAGGAGTCAGGCTTGTGGATTTTATTTTGCTGCTAATTTCCTATAAACATGTGTTTGGAGATGGTAAATACTGATAGCCGATTTTTTATATATATATATATAAAAAGCAACGTTACTAACAGTTGATACAGCTTGAAAATTATATAATATGGCTAGCATCGCCCCGCCCATCGGGGCTTGAAGAAATAGATGTACTGCATGATGCTTCCACGCAGAGCTGAAACCTACCGCGCATGCGTACTGGTAAACCGCTTTGAGGGTCTAAGCCTGCCAAGGCATCCAATGTCCCAAAGAATGGCCGCTGGTCATATATTGGGAAAGTCACTTAGAAGTTTTCCATGCCTAATTACGAGGACTGTTCAAATATGAATGCAACTAAGCACATAAAAATGATTCCGTGAAAGATTTCGATTAAAAATTTATTTTGTCCCCTCAAAGTATTCCCCTTAACCAGATATACAAACTTTCAGTCTTCTGATCCAATCATTGAATGCATTTTGGTAGTCTTTTCGATGTATACTATGAAGGCACTGGAATATTGCAGAACCGAGGTGTTTGCGCTGTACAAATTTTCGACCAGAAAGGTATTTTTTTCAGCCGCGGGAACAAAAAAAAATCACACGGGGCAAGGTCAGGGGAATACGTGGGGTGAGTGAGTTCAACAACCTTTTCCTGCTTCAGATAGTCTTGCACAATGAACGCCTTGTGCGATGACGCATTGTCATGTAGCAATCTGACATTGGCCAAACCAGTTGCGGGTCTTCGTTCTTTGAAATATTTCTTCAATTTTCGAAGAACTTTTTTCTTGTAAAACTTCGCATTTACAGATTTGCCTTTAGGCACAGCAACCTGAATTGCAGGGCCCTGATTTGAAAAGAATATGGCATACATTACCTTCTTGACGCTCATGGTCCGCTTTGCAATTCATGGTCTTTGCAATACTTTGTTGCCCATATTTTGTTCTGAATCTTTCGTTTTGGCACAAAAAAGCGAACCCATGTCTCGTCACCAGTGACGACAATAGCAAAAGACCGTGCATTGTAATTTGGAAACTTTTAAGCAAATTCTTGGTGCACTGAACGCCTGTCTTTTTCTGCTTATCTGTCAACAGATGGAGATTCCATCTAGCGCAGATCTTTCTCATTTTCAAATCCCGTTTCAGAATTGTATAAGCTGCTCCTAATGAGATGCCAACCATACTAGCTATTTGCCTAGTGGTGTATCGTGCATCGGTAGCAACTATTTCTTTCACTCTAGCAACCATCTTGGCAGATGTTGCTCTTTTCGGCCGACGATCATGTGGTGCATCTTCTGTTGAGCCTAGCCCACAGCTGAATTTCTTACACCAACGAAAAACTGTCGGAAAAGACATTTCATTATGCCCATAAACCGAACATATTTCATCAAAAATGTCTTTGCATCGTATACCAAGAATACAACGATTCTTAATATAGGACCGTATTTCAACGGCGTACTCTGACCTTCTTCCAACCATGTTTTGTATTAGTATACAAGAGTAGACAGTGTTTATCGAACGATATACAGGGCTTAAGTACACGGATTTTAACAGGTTTGGTATCAATGTATAGGTAAAATGTTTTTCTACGCTGTGATATTTATTTCCAGGTGATTTTCGCATTAGTGCATGAGAAAACGTTCTACTTGCATTCATATTTGAACAGTCCTCGTATAACAAGATTCAAGACTACTTTTGTAAGAATTTTTTATTAGAGGTTACAAAAAAGTTTAATGTACAGATTAGTATCTGAAGGAGTCAGTTGCACATGGCCCACCAACATTGTCTGATCTAAAGTATTGCCGACAGGACATGTAACTAATGGGTACACACAACAAACCTCTTTTAGCTCACCTGGGTCGAAGGCTCCAAAGGAACTTATAGTCTGGTATTTCATCTGTCCGTCCAAACCTTTGACCAATTATATGTTTGCAGCCTGCATGCTGACCTCAATCATTTCTCATCTGTAACATGCCTCTGGTGGGGCATTCAGAACAACAAAAATACTTTTGCAAGAGTTGCCGCCCCTGAAGGTGTTCCAATTCCCTAAAGACCACCTCAAATGTAGACTTAATTTGCTGTTAAACGCTAATTGAGAAAGATTTAGTTATTCTTTCGCTGTGTTTTCCACACCCAGTGTCTCCCAATAAGAGACCACCTTTGGGACTGTTCAAAAGTGGTCTTAAAGACCACTTTTGAACAGTCCCAATGGTGGTCTTAATATAGGAATTTTACTGTACTTACAATGGAAAGATACTTGCCATTACCGGAGCGCCTTCAGCTTTGATCGAATCTTTCTGAAACTTATATGTGAGGTGGCTGATGATAAAAACCCCGATTAGTTCGTACACCGGCTAAGTCGTCCAATTATTCATAGAGTTACATCCCCTTGATTGTTGAAAGTGCCTATATTTGACCTTGTCATTACCGTAGTCCAATTAGTTTCATTCGGAACTTCCTGAAACTTACATATGAGTAAGTCAGATTTACAAGCTCGGATGAATTCGAAAACTGGCGATGTCGGTAGATTAACCATGAATTTATGTCACCTTCTTTGCTGAAAATGCTTATATTTGACCTTGTCTTTAGTTTTGATTGGATCTTCTTGAAACTTAGACACAAGTAAGATGGGGATAAAACCTCGGATGTGTTTGAAAACCGGTTGGCTTATTTATCATTGAGTTACGTCCCTTTGTTTGCAGAAAATGACTTTTTGACGTTGTCATCACCATAGCCCCTTCATTTTTATCGGATCGTCTTGAAAGTTACAAAGAAGTAAGTCCGGGGTAAAAGCTGGGACCAGTTTTAAAACTTGCGGTGTCAGCCTATCACTCGTAGAGTTATGACCCTTTGATTGCTGAAAATGCCCATTTCGGATACTGACAACACCATAGGTCCCTTAACTTTAATCAAATCTTTCTAAAACTAACACATAAGCAGGTTGGGGATAACATCTTGGATGAGGTTGAAAACTGGCAAGGTTGGCCTATCTGTCATAGAGTTATGTCCCCTTGATTGCTGAAAAGCCTATTTTTTTACATTTTCATCACCATAAGTCCCTAAGTGTTGACTTGATCTTTCATAAACTTACATATAAGTATTTTAGGTATACAAGCTTGGAAGATTTTCGAAAACTAACAATGTTAGCATATGTGTGCCCCCCACCCCCCACCACCACCACCCCGAGGGTTATGGAGCCATAATGTGTTTGGGGGTTGGCGTCCTGAACCTGTAGATGGATTCGGACCCAAGTTACATGTTTACAACACAATAAAGGGGTAACAGTCGAAAGTGTTTTTTTTTTTTTGTTTTGTTTTGTTTTTGTTTTTTGCCTTGACCCTACTTTCACGGGCATAGGCTGCGAAAAAATAAACAGTTAATTTTTAGCCAAAGATGGCTTGTCTGCACTATATCTCACCAACGAATTGATTTATTTTGGTCAAAATTTGTACAATATATCGATACTGCAGATTTGGTTGGATTTGGGTGATCTTGAGCTTATTTTTAAGGACACAGGCCCCAAAGACTTTCAATTTTGGATTGTCTACACCCTATCTCACCCTCCGTGCAAATGGATGAAATTTGATCAAACTTTGGCACAATATATCTTTTCAACCTACCAAAGATTTGATTACATTTTGGTGACTTTGAAAATATTATCAAGGGCACATGCCCCCCCCCCCCCCCCCCCAAAAAAAAAAAAAAAAAAAAACTCTCAATGTTGGTTTGTCTGAACATAATCTAATGAACAAATTGATTATATAGGTCAAACTTGGTACAATATATCATTGCAACCTACCAAAGATTTTATTAGATTTTGGTGATGTTTATCTTATTTTGAAGGGCATAGCCAACCAACACTGCCAATTTTGGCTTGTTTCCACCATATGTCATTAACGAATCGATGAAATTTGGTCAAACTTGGTGCGGTGTATCATCGCCGAGAGCTTATTAGAAGTTACCTGTGGTGGAGTTTTGTGCAACTTCATGTATGTTAACAGCCCCCGCCCATCGGGGCTTAAAGAAATATATGGGCTGCATGATGCTTTCACGCAGAGCTGAATCCGACCTGCACACGAGTACTGGTAAACCGCTTAGAGGATCTAGGCCTGCCCAGGCAAAGCGGTGCGCACGAGTCGGACCGTCCATGCTATATAAACCCTATTGGTTTCATTGGGCGACAGAGCTTGAGATGTCATTTCATCTCAGTGTCGGGTAAAAGTCCCACAAAATTGGAAGCAACGTCTCCAAAATGACCTTTACAGTGTTGACGGGGACGTTAAACCTCAAATCAAACAAATCAAACAAAATCATGTATGTTAGCTCGGGTGAGCGATTTAAGACTATCATGGTCCTCTTGTTTTGTAGAAGACCGGAAATGCATCCGTAAATCCTCAACACTATGCTTCCTGGTCTGACACTATGATAATCCCCTCATGGGTCCGAACTGTCGCCTAAAACATAAGTGTGTCTCCGGATTTGTGCGCCAAGTGCAGACTCAGATCAGCATGGATACCGGTTCCGTCTTCAGACGTCCATGTCACCAAGGAGAAGCATCCATCACGTGAACAAGTCCCTGATATAAATAAACACACCCATAAACCCCATTTTATGCACAACTTTGTTTCCCCTTTTAATTGCACGCCGGTGGGTCAGGCCCCAGATTCTATGACGGTTTCAGCGTAAATGCTTACCGAGAATGAGAGAGATCTCATTCATTGTAATGTTGGTTGGTACCTGATGCTCTGTCTCTGGTCGGGCCCATCGGAGACTAACTATTGGTTTTCTTTTTTCTTTTCTATTGGTATGCATTATTGTCTTATTTCTACTGCTATACATAGATTGTGGGTACTCGTTAGAACCGCCTCATTGAGGCGGTTCTAATGAGCACCTACACTCCATATTTGCAGAATAAAGAAACAAAACAAAAAAAAAACGGATATTCATCAGAAGTAGTCATTTAGGAGAAAAATGCACTATCATGCGGCATGGGGTTGTTATCGTTATCATCACGAAAACACACTTATATAATCTTGAACCCCCTTTAACCCCACTTTTATGCAGTAAAACTGGGGTTCACAGGGATAAACTTTATTTTTCTTATTTCTGCTTTAAAATATAGATTGTGGGTACTCGTTAGAACCGCCTCGTTTTCTTATTTCTGCTTTAAAATATAGAGTGTGGGTACCCGTTAGATTTCTTATTTCTGCTTTAAAATATAGATTGTGGGTACCCGTTAGAACCGCCTCGATGAGGCGGTTCTAACGAGTACCCACAATCTATATTTTAAAACAGAAATAAGAAAAATATCACAATTTTTCATTATAAAATCTTCATTTTTTTGGCGAAAAAATTACTAAGTATTTGTATAGGCTTGTTTATGTAATGTGAATAGTTTTACATAAAGTGCGTTCCGATCAGTGTCTTTATCAACTGCACATGTTTAGATAAAACCTACTTTTTTGAATTTCAGACAAAATAATTTGTGAAGATGGAAGTTCCACAATAAGTTGTTCTGGGCAACCAGGCTCAACGCTGGATATCAAGTATGCCAATTACGGTCGTACGTCAACAGAGGTCTGTCAGCATGACAGCAAACCCTTCAGTGACACTGGCTGTATATCACACACCTCTCTCGCAGCTGTACAGCAACTCTGTCAGGACAAGGAATCGTGTCAGATCAGTGCAACAAATGCAGCGCTCGGCGATACTTGTCCGGGAACTTGGAAATACTTAGAAATATATTTCACCTGTAAAGCTCCTCGTAAGTATTTATCTTTCACCTATGAATCCCTGCAGTCGACTGCAGTTCCGTCTGTGGATTTGGACATGTCAATTTTTGTAAATAGAGATCTATAAATAACCGTTACCTGGATTTAGTGCAAGTTATTGATTGTGACGTGGACATATGCAGCTTACCTCGGATCCATTTAGTAACTTTGAGTCGATTGTTTATTGCACCGATGTTACGGGGGGAGGCTTCCTTGAGGGTACTGGCAACGGCAGTATGCTCGGGACTGCCTCCTTTTGTGGCTTTCGGTGGGCACTTGATATACAGAACGTGACGGCTAGTATCAATTAAGAAACATGGCTAGTGTATAATGCTATTTGCAGGCTTTACAATTTTTATAATATATGGAGATAGTTTTGCTGTTATATATTCACCTTTTTTGCATTAAAAGCTATCTGCATGCCCTCAGTCCGCGTGAAGGTGAAGGTTGGCCTGTTCCACTCCCACACTAAAGGTGGACCAGCCCAGCCGTGTTTCGATATTGGTTAGCTAGGTTCTTGCGGATGATGCAGAAATGATGAATATATATGGTGTTATTTGATTCTTGCTCAAAATGTTATTATAAGTTCAATGTTTAGCTCTATCGTTTGGATTTCTTTCCTTGCTTCATGCTCATTTACAACATGTCTCTGTATGTGCTCCTATGTAGGCCGAAAATTCGAAATAAACGTCTTGTATCTTGTATCTTGTTTATTTAACCCTTGTCCTGCTGAACCCGGATATGTCTTATCTTTCAAACATTGTAGATCCAGATCAGATGGCTTCTGAAGAAGCCATCTGATCAGGATCTTCATTGTTGGTCATTCAGATAGTGATTTTGTTGCAATTATTTGCATCAAGTAATCTGACTGCTGGTTGATAATTGGTAGTGGGTGTGGCATATTTAAATATTCAGCAGGTCAAGGGTTAACTCGATTGATAAACAATCGACCTAAACTGCATTAGGAAAACATGTCAATGTGTAATAATGGCGTCCAACATGGTGTCAGAAATAACAAATATTAAGAAAAATTGCGATATCTTTCTTATTTTTTTTTCTTACACTATTGATAGTGTGTTCTCGATGGAACTGCCTCAATGAGGCGGTTCTAACGAGTACCCACAATCTAAATTAATGAGCAAAAAATAAGGCAGATATAATGTATACCCTCGTAAACCTCAGTTTGCTCTATATAAAGTGGGATTTAGAGAAGTTTTCGTTTCACGGCCCAGAAAACATGTATGTCTCCATATTTTCTAGTTTTGTGGTGTGTTCCTTGCTTCTAAAGGCCAACCCTTTTATATGACATATTTGTTATCGTGAAGGTTGGGTGGTTATGTGACATATTTTCGAAGAATAGATATATAAAATAAATCTGAGAAAAAAATGTACTGCAAGAGAGTTCTAAATAACTTTTTTGGAGAAAATAGGCGCATACTGTAATATCCCTAGTTATTGGGCCTAACAGGTACGCCCGAGCAAAAAGTGAAGTCAGACAGCTCCTTCCGTCTGCTTGCTAGATTGTGAAACAAACTTGTTAGCAGCCTACGGCATCAGAAACTTTATGGTTTTTAGCTCACCAGAGCCGAAGGCTGGGGGGAGCTTATAGGCTAGGCAGTTGTCCGTCGTCTGCGTCTGCGTCGCCTGCGTCCATCAACACTTTCAAACAACATCTCCTCTGAAGCCACTGGGCCGATTGGGCCCAAATTTTATCTGTAGCATTTTTAGGCTGGGGGATTGAAAGTTTGTGTTTTTGTGAAAATCGGCGAATTAGTTTGGTTGCTATGACAACTTAGAGTTTCCATAGACTTATAATGGGGAAAATTGAAAAATGACATTTACTGCCAAGCCTCTGCAGATATTTTGACAAAACTTTGATAGAAATGTTCTGTTGGCAATCTACTTTCTGTCAAATGTTTTTAAGCCTACTGCTCATTTTCGTTGGTTGTCATGGAAACCAAAATGAAAAAAAAAAATAGAAAAAAAAATACTTAAAAAAACATCTCCTCAGAAACCGTCAGCTCTTAGAGGTGGAGACTTTATGAAAATATTCACCATATTTGCCTTAACAGATTTTGTGTTTTTGTTTTTTTTTTGTTTTTTTTTTATGAAATTCGGCTCTTTAGTGTGGTTGCTATGGCACCTTAGATTTTCCATAGACTTATAGTTGGGAAAATTATAAAAATGGCATTAACTGCCAAACCTTTGCAGATATTTTGACACAACTTTCATAGAAATGTTCCTTAAGCAATCTACCATCTGCCATATGATTTTAGGCCTATTGCTCATTTTTACTGGTTGCTACGGAAACCAACATGAAAAAAAAAATTTAAAAAAAAAAAACTTAAAAAAATCATCTCCTCAGAAACCATATGCTCTTTGAGGATGAGAGTTTATGGAAATATTCAAAATATTTTCCTTTACATGTTTTATGTTTTTTTTTTATGAAATTGGGCTCTTAAGTTTGGTTGCTATGGCAACTTAGATTTTCAATTGACTTAAATTGAAAAAAATGGGAAAATTGAAACATGGCATTCACTGCCAAGCCTTTGCAGATATTTTGAAAAAAAAAAATCCATAGAAATGTTCATTAAGCAACCTACTAACTGTCATGTGATTTTAGGCCTACTTCTCACTTATATTGTTGCCATGGAAACCAAAATGCCGCAAAAATAGAAAAAAAATCTTAAAAATCATCTCAGAAACCATATGCTGTGTAAGGCTGAGACTTTATCGAAATATACACCATATTTGCCTTTACAGGTTTTGTTTTTTATTGAAATGCGGTTCTTTATTATAGTTGCTATGGCAGCTTAGAGTTTCAATAGTCTTGTAATGGGGGAAAACTTTTGCAGATGTTTTGACAAAACTTTCATAGAAATGCTCCTTAATCAATCTTCTAGCTGCCATACAATTAAAAGCCCGCTGCTCATTTATATTGGTTGCCATGGAAACCAAAATGCCAAAAAAAGAAAAAAAAGTACTTAAAAATACTAAATTATACTATGAGGTTATGGCTTTATGCAAATATTCACCATATTTGCCTCAACAGATTTTTTGTTTTCATATGAAGTTTTTTTTTGTTTTTTTTTGGCTTGCTATGGCAACTTAGAGTTTCCATTTACTAATTATGGAGAAAATTGAAAAATGGCACTTACTGCGAAGCCTCTGCAGATACTTGGACAAAACTTTCATAGAAACATTCATTAAGCAATCATCTTTCTGCCATATGGTTTTAGGCGAACAGCTAATTTTTTGGTTACCATGAAAACCAAAAATGCAAAAAAAAATAAATAAAATAAAAACAATAGATAAATAAAAATAATAAACAAGAGGCCCACGGGCCACAATGCTCACCAGATCTCAGGGGGCCAATGCCCACTGGCAGCAATGTATTTTAATTAACCATGGAAGCCCTGTGCCCAAGGATGCTACAGATAAAATTGGGACGCATTCAGCCTAGTGGCTTCAGATTCTGATGTCGCTTGAATGTGTTGTTGCAGGACAACAGATGACAATTGAAACTTTCCCATCTGTGGCAACAAATAGTTAAAAAAAGAACATTATTAAAGGAACATTTCTATGAAAGTGTGACAAAATATCTTGAAAAGCATTAATGTCATTTTTCAATTTACCCCATTATAAGTTAATGGAAACTCTTAACTTGCCATAGCAAACAAACCGAAGAGTTTTACATCCCGCAAACAGCTAAGGTCATATTGAGATGGGAACTCGGTTTAAAGACTCATCCGAAAGTGTGGAGAAGCCCGAGATCGAACCTGCGATCCCTGGTTTACAAGGCGAGAAGCGTAACCACGGAGGCCTAATCAAACCAAAGAGCCAAATTTCATAAACCAGAGCTCAGGTGCACACTGCCCAATGGCAGACATGTATTATAACATGATACGATTTTAATCTACCAATTATAAAGTCTCCCAAACAAACACCATACCCAAATGAGCACCCATGTGGACTGTATCTGAAATATTAGGTGTTTTATAAAGTAGAGAGGGTGGGGCATGGAAACAAAGGAGCCCTGGTTGGTGTCACTAAATGTGTCTTATCAAAAGGAACAGAGACATAATTATATGGTTTAGCAGTGGGGATATGTATGGTTCCTGAGATGTAAGGCCTTTTAAGCAATAGAGGGATTCGGAAATGGCAGATCCCAGAAAAGCCCAAAATTGTTGTCACTGAATATATCTTATCAAAAGGACCAAGAGTATATATGGTTAAACGGTGGGAATCTGAATGGTTTCTGAGATATGAGGCCCTTCTATGAAGTGGCAGGGAGGGAATTGTCCCCTGAGGACCCCTCAAGACGGGGTGACTGAATGTGTCTAATAACTATGTGATCATAGGATTGGGATTTGAAAGGTTTCTGAGATATATGGCCTATTATGAAGTGGAGTCTTATCATAAGGCACAAGAAAATATATGGTTAAGGGGTGGGGATCTGAACGGTTTCTGAGATATATGGATTTTAATGAAGTAAAGGGGTGGGGCATGACCCGTGGCACCCCGGGGGACCGGCATGCTGGTGTCACTGATTATCATAAGGAACAAGTATATATGGTTTAGGGGTGGGGCTCTGAACAGTTTCTCAGATATATGGTCTTTTGTGAAAGGGGGGGAGCATGGCCCAGGCGCCACCCTGTGTGAACAAGAAAATATATGGTTTAGGGGTGGGATCTCTAAGGTCTCTGGAATATTTGGCCTTTTATGAAGTGGATGGGGTTGGGCATTGCCCCGGCACATTCCGGTGGCCCCCAAGTTGGTGTCACTGAATGCAACTTATCATAAGGAATGAGAATATATATGGTTTAGGGCTGGGAATCTCAATGGTTTCTGAGATAAATGGCATTTTATGAAGTGGAGGGGGTGGGACATGTCCCCGGCACATCCAGTGGGGGGGGGGGGGCACAGGTTTGTGTCACTTAATGCGTCTTATCATAAGGAACAGAATATATATGGTTTAGGGATGGGGATCTGAATGGTTTCTGAGATAATGGCCTTTTATGAAGTGGAGTGGTCGGGGCATGTCCCCGGCACATCCCAGGGGACCCCCAGGTTGGTGTCACTTAATGCATCTTATCATAAGAAACAAGAATATATATGGTTTAGAGGTGGGGATCTGTAAGGTTTCTGAGATATAAGGCAATTTATGAAGTGGAGGGGGCAGGGCATGGCCCCGGCACAACCTAGGGGATCCCCAGGTTGACATAAAAGCTTATGGCTAAGAGAAAGTTACATAAGGAACATTTCCATGTAAGTTTTGTCAAAATATCTGCAATGACTTGGCAGTAAATGCCATTTTCAGTTTTCCACATTATAAGTCAATGAACTGCCTATCCTATAAGCTCCCCCAGAGCCTTCGGCTCTGGTGAGCTAAAAAAACTTAACAATCATCTCCTCAGAAACCATATGCTCCATGAGGCTGGGACATCATAAAAATATTCTCCATATTATTTTTTAGCTCACCAGAGCCGAAGGCTCCGGGGGAGCTTATAGGATGGGCAGTTGTCCGTCGTCGTCGTCTGCGTCGTTGTCCGTCAAAACACTTTTAAACGCCATCTTCTCTGAAGCCACTTGGCCGATTGGGCCAAAATTTCATCTATGGCATCCTTGAAAGTTTTTGTTTTGTATGAAATTCTGTTCATTAGTTTGGTTGCTATGGCAACTTAGAGTTTCCATAGACTTATAATGGGGAAAATTGAAAAATTGCATTAGCTGCAAAGCTTTTGCAGATATTTTGACAAAACTTTCACAGAAATGTTCCATAAGCAACTTGATATCTGTCATATGATTTTAGGCATGCTGCTCGTTTTTGATGGTTACCATGGAAACCAAATGAAAAAAGTAGAAACAAAATACTTCAAAAATCATCACCTGAGAAACCATATGCTCTATGAAGCTGAGACTTTATGGAAATATTCACCATATTTGCCTTTACAGGTTTTGTGTATTTCATGAAATTCAGCAATTAGTTTGGTTGCTATGGCAACTTAAAGTTTCTTATAAGGGGGAAAATAGAAATATGGCATTTACTGCCAAGCCTTTGAAGATATTGTGACAAATTTTTTATAGAAATGTTCCATGAGTAAACTTCTCTCAGTCATATGCTTTTATGCCAACCTGGGGTCCCCCAGGTTGTGCCGGGGCCGTGCCCCACCCCCTCCACATCATAAAAGGCCATATAAATCAGAAATCATTCAGATCCCCGACCCAAAACCATATATATTCTTGTTCCTTATGATAAGACGCATTCAGTGACACCAACTTGGGGGTCATGCCCCACCCCTTCCATTCCATAAAAGGCCCAAATAGTTTAAAAACCTTACAGATACCCACCCCTAAACCAAACATATTATTGTTCCTTATGAAAAGATACATTCACTGAAACCAACTTGGGGGTCTCCCGGGGTGCGCCGGGGTCTTGCCCCACCCCTCCACCTAACGAAAGGCCATATATCTCTGTAACCATTCAAATCCCCACCCCAAAACCATATATATTCTTTTTCCTTAGGATAAGACGCATTTAGTGACACCAACCTGGGGGTCCAACCGGGATGCACCAGGGTCATGCCCCACCCCTCCATTTCATAAAGGCCCAATATCTTGGAAACCTTACAGATCCGCACCCCTAAACCATATATATTGTTTTTCCTTATGAAGGGACGCATTCATTGACACCAATTTGGGGGGTCTTCCTGGGTGCGCCTGGGCCTTGCCCCAGCCCTTCACTTCACAAAAGGCCATATATCTCAGAAACCATTCAGGTCCCCGCCCCTAAACCTTATATATTCTTGTTTCTTATGATAAGACACATTCAGTGACACTAATGTGGGGTCTCCTGGGATGTGCCGGGGTCGTGCCCAACCCCTTCATTTCATAAAAGACCCAATATCTCTGAAACCTTACAGATCCCCACCTGTAAGCCATATATATTGCTGTGCCTTATGATAAGACAAATTCATTGACACCAACCTGGAGGTCTCCCGGGTCAAGCAAGGGCCTTGCCCTACCCCACCACTTCACAAAAGGCCATTTATCTCAGAAATTGTTCAGAGCCCCACCCCTAAACCATATATATTCATCTTCCTTATGATAAGACGCATTCAAATAACACTAGCTTGGGAGTACTCCAGGGTGCCCGGGCCATGCCCCACTGCTTTACTTCATTAAAAGCCATATATCGCAGAAATCATTCAGATCCCCACCACTAAACTATAATATTCTTATTCCTTATGATAAGACTTTCCTTGGGGTCACTTTGTGCAGGGGCAATGTGCCCCGCCCCTCCACTTTAAAAGGTCATATATTTCAGAAACCATTAAAATCCTCACCCCATAATCGTATATGTTCTTGTTCCTTATCAATAGCACACCAATTTGGGGGTCCGCAGGGGCCATTCCTCTCCTCTCCACTTCATAGAAGGGCCTCATATATCAGAAACCGTTCAGATTCCCACCCATAAACCATATATATTCTTGGTCCTTATCATAAGACACATTTAGGAACAACAATCTTGGGCTTTCCTGAGATCAACAGGATAGTCCCAACCCCTCCAGAGGCCTTATATCTCCGGCATACAGATCCCCACGGCTACACCATATATATTGTTCCTTAAGATAAAAACGCATTTAGTGATACCAACCAGTGCTCCATTGGGTCCATGCCCTACACCCTCTACTTCATAAAAGGTCTAATGTTTCAGAAACTGAGTCCAGATGGGTGCTCATTTGAATATGGGGGTCTATTTGGGAGACTTTATAATTGGTAGATTAAAATACATGGCTGCCATTGGGCAGTGCGCACCTGAGCTCTGGTGAGCATAGTGGCCCATGGGCCTCTTGTTTGTGAATACCCGTGGCATATAGTGTTTTTTTTTTTTTTTTTTTGTTTTTCAAACATTTATTTCTTTATTTCAAATAATATGTTTGTTTTGTTTGAACGGAGGTTTAACGTCCCAATCATCACTGCTTTGCGCCCAATTTTGTGGGACTTTTTACGGACATTGAGATGAAATGACATCTGAAGCCCAATGTAACCAATAGGTTTTATATGCAGGGACCCACGCCACATTAACTTGGCCGGCTTATAAAGTGCTTTACCAGAACTCATGTGCGATCAGTTTCAGCAATGCGCGGAAGCACCATGCAGCACAATATATTTCTCCAAGTCCCGATTGGCGGGACCTGTATTAGGTCTATACGAAAAGTGGAGCATATGAATTCGAATATAGGACTGTATAAAGAAGCGACGATTCTATAAATATTTAAACAGCTCGTATACAATATAAACATTTAATCTACATGACACTTAAAAGCATCGGTTTTGTTTACCAGTCAGTTTAAGGTACTATGTTGAATCACCTCCATGGTCTGCCTTCAGTGGCCAATGTTTTATAAGAAAAAAGGTCAACAGACTACTATGTTAACTTTGGAAAAATTTGCATTGACTAACTAAACAAGCTGGGCTGTTCAAATTGATTGTGTATATCTGATTGTCGCACGGAGAATACCACTGGTGAATAATAATTTATGTAAATAGAGAAAGCATGAAACAATATCAATCCTCATACCAGCATTTCGCCCATTTTTTTTTTGTTTTGTTTTTGGAGTTTTACAGCCCAGTCAACACTATTTTAGGTCATTTTTAGCAGATCAGTTTACCTATCCACAAATTCTTTCGCCAGAAACTGACAACTGCCCTTCTTGAATCAGCGGAAGAGAGAGAATGGCCGTAGAAAAGATTTCATGATCAATCTCTATGAAAGACTGTTGTCGACCCCGGCAGGTATCGAACCCTCCTCCTACTGATCACCAGTCAGATGCGCATCCGACTGAGCTACCGAGACCGGCTTCGCCGATTTTTATGTCCCCGGTAGCGATAGCGGGGCATATTGATTTTGTCCTGTCTGTGGTTTGTATGTTGGTTTTAACATTGGCTATAACATTTGAACCGTTTGGGATAGAGGTAGAGCGTTCTCATTTGGCAAGTGGGTTTCTTGTGCCAAGAGCTTCCCGCTCATACAAAAATTAACCTGCGACCTTGACTTTGACCGTTGACCTACAAATGTACTTTGAAGAAAAAAACTAACACTGGTCATGACTTTTGAACCATTTTAGATAGAGCCTTTAGCATGTGTGTTTCTTGTGACAAGGGCTTCCCGTTGGATCAAAGTATTTTGACCTGTGGCCTTGATATTGTTCTGTGACATACATTAAAGAAAAAAAGACATTGATTATTACTTTTGAACCGTTCCAGATAGAGCTTTCACATTTGTTCAGTTCAAATTCAGTAACTCGAATACTTTTGGGACTATGATATTTTGTTCGATATGGGGTTAGTTCGCAACACATAATGCCTGGCCTAGATGTGAATGGCCTCAGGATACATTTTCGATTTGGCATGTTGGCTCCTTATGACAAGGATTTCTCACTCATACAAAAAAATTGAACCGTGGCCTTGACCTGCAACCTACCTTAAGGAAGAAATTACACTGATCATAACTTTTGAACCGTTTGAGATAGAGCCTACATATTTGGCATGTGGGTGCCTTGTGACAAGGGTTTCCCACACATGCAAAAAGTTAGACCTTGACCTGTTACCTCCTTTAAATAAAACAATAATCTTGGTCATAACTCTTGAACCATTTCAGATAGAGCCTTTTAATTTGACATGTTGGTTCTTTGTGACTCATTTGACCCGTGATTTTAGCCTTAACCTGGGACCTACTTTATAGTAAACATTAACATTGGTCACAAATTTTGAACCGTTTTAGATAGAGCCTTCATACTTTGTATAACTTGGAGTCGCTGTCCTATTGCAACACAACCACTAACAGTCTGCTGAAACTACAGGAACGTGCAGCAAAAATAATCATTGGATGAGAGATTTTTACACCATCTGAAACTCATGAAACTGGTTGTCTTTCGCGAAACGTGTGCAGTTTTACACGGTTATTAAGATGCATAATAAACCGATATACGGATTGCAAACATGATTACCAAAACATCCTACATTCACAACAAATGCTTGCGTTCAGCAGTTTAAGACCCGGCCAACACCAAATAGCATTCTTTGTTGGCTGGGTATGAGCTTCGAGTTCCCTTCACTAGAACACTGTACTATGAAAAACAGTGCAAAGGTATGGAATTTTCAAATTTCAAACAAAAACTCATTTAAAATACAGCAAGGTCTTAGTCTATATGTTAAATTCAAATTAGTCATGTTAAAAGTGGTATGTGTTTATAATGAATGACTTGGAAACAATATTGATTAACTGACCTCTGCCATGAAAAAGAAAACTTACTTTAAAAGATTATTTTACATGCATAAACTTATTAATATAAAATCATTCACTATTTCTTCACATTTTGGGCTGTGAAATTATTGGGTCTAGACCGCTAACCAAATTTTGAAAAATTCACTTTCGTCTAAGGCGGTTTTCGTAGGTCTATAATAGCACATGTTCAGTTCAAATTCAGTAACTCGAATACTTTCGGGACTATGATATTTTGTTCGATGTGGGGTTAGTTCGAACTACTGAGGGCAACACATAATGCCTGGCCTTGCTGTGAATGGCCTCAAGATACATTTTCGATTTACTGTGAAGTAAATCTTACGTTGTGTGTACTCATTAGAATCGCCTCATTGAGGCGATTCTAATGAGTACACCCAACAAACCTTTCCAATCTATGATTTGGAGCAGAAGCAAGAAGAATAACGTGTTCTTCTGTAAATCTAAGTTTTCTCTATCGAGGCTTTAGTGCGAAACTATTCCATCTGCATTTTTCATAATTTTACAGGAGAAGGAAAAACTGAAATTCTTTACTGCTTTGACTACTATAACAATTCTGAAAGAGTGTTTGAGTTTAAAATGTGTTTTGTAAACATTGTGGACAGTTTTTATTGAAAATATCTAAAAAATAAAAGAAATCATCACATGGACTAGTTACGCGCTGAAATTGAACATTTACGGCCATAATGTTTAGTGCGAAACTAGTCTATCTTATGGAAAAAGCTGGTTTTGAAGCAATTTGAAGCCAAAAAAGTATTGCATTAAGTAGAAAGTAAATTTATAATTATGATGTAATTATTTTGTTTCAGCAGAAACTTAAAAAATAGATTTTATTCTCGCATCAAATTTACAATTATACCAGTCCATAGAATGACTGAGAGTTGTTAAAGACATATCAACCATTGATGATAATTTTGAATTTAGGGAGAATATGCCTTTTCATTTTACTTCTCTTTCTAAAAAAATGAAGTTTGATTATTATAAGATTTTATTAGGAAGCATGGATATCAGTTATTCTTGTCCCTTCATCTATCTATAATTTCGACTGCTCCAATACTTTTTGAGATAACAATCAAGGTTCAATACCATGGTATACATGTCATGTGCAAGAACCACAACTCTGGTGGTTTGTTTGATTTGAGGTTTAACATCCCCGTCAACACTGTAAAGGTCATTTTGGAGACGTTGCTTCCAATTTTGTGGGACTTTTACCTGACATTGAGATGAAATGACATCTCAAGCCCTGTCGCCCAATGAAACCAATAGGGTTTATTAGCATGCGCACCGCTTTGCCTGGGCAGGCTTAGATCCTCTAAGCGGTTTACCAGTACTTGTGTGCAGGTCGGATTCAGCTCTGCGTGGAAGCATCATGCAGCCCATATATTTCTTCAAGCCCCAATGGGCGGGGCTGACAACTCTGGTGGCCTTTGTAACCCCTTTGAGGTATGATGATGTCACATGGTACAAAAGTAGACGAGGAGGAGAAGACATTCAAAATATGCAAGAACCAGAACTCCAGATGACATAGTATTTTAGTTATCTCCCATGGCAACATAACCTTGTGTTCACCATAGCTTCCATATACTTTGAGATATATTGATGACACTTGGAAAGATTATACTCAAGGTTAAGAAGGCATGTCATTAGCAAGAACCAAACTCTGGCTGTCATTGTATTTTAGTCTGTTACCTTGGCAATACTGTTACCTTGGCAATAGTATCTTGTGATAACTATAACTTCAATCCCTTTGATTAGTAACGATTGTTCTTAGAAGATAAGAAGGCATGTCATGTGCAAAAACCACCAATTTGGGTGCAATTGTATTTTAGTTGACAACAGAACCTTGTGATAGCCAAAACTCTAACATACTTAGAGACCTATTTATGACACTGAGTACAGTTTTACATGATGTTAAGGAGGTGTGTTATTAGCAAGAACCACAACTATGGGAGCCATGATATTGTGATTATCTCCCCTGACTGTATAACATTGTAATGGCCATAACTGCAACAACCTTTGAAATATATATTGATGGTACTTGGTATACTTGTACACAAGTTTCAGAAGGACACATAAGCAAACCCATAGCTGTAAGTGCAGCATTATGTTAATTATCTCCCCTGCCAGAATAGCCTTGTGGTGGTCCCCAAAGTACTAACACCCTTTTAAATGTTGATGATGCTTGGAATCACAATTCAGTGGGTGCAACTATAATTGTGATCTCCATAACTCAACCCCCATTTTGGGTCAGTTGTTTATCAATTGACCCAAAGTTACTAAGCACAAAATCTCTTTCAGTGCTGGAGTCCATGTGACTATCACTTATTTGGGGAAACCCAGGTTATTAATAGAAAATAGTTACAGTATTATTATCAATTTTAGGCCAGAGTGTTGCATAAGAGGGTTATCAATAGAATCTAAGAGAATGGACCCAGATCAGATGCCGCAGAACTCGGAGTCTGATCAGCTGTTTGCTTAAAAAACTGGAATTTAAGGGTCTCTGATTGTTTGATTGATTTGAGGTTTAACGTCCCCATCAACACTGTATACATCTCAAGCCCTATTGCCCAATGAAACCAATAGGGTTTATAAGCATGGACGGTCAGACTCGCGGCCGTTTGCCTGGGCAGGCTTAGATCCTCTAAGCGGTTTACCAGTACTCGTGTAAGGTCAGTTTCAGCTCTGCGTGGAAGCATCATGCAGCCCATCTATTTCTTCAAGCCTCAATGGGTGGGGCTGATTAAGGGTCTCTGGTCGGGCCTATCAGAGTCTAACTGTTGGTTTCCTTTTGCTCCAGCATTTCAGTTATTTCTTGCTGTCAAGTCCTCACCGTTGTTTCATTCTGTGGTTGTTTGATTTTTGTGTTCTCAGAGCTGTTGCACTGATGAGTTAGGAAGCCTTCATGTGGACTAAACAAATTATTTGTTTAAATAGCGACGGGAGTAAGGGTGAGGATTGCGGTCGCATAAAATCAATTTAAGCCCACACGGTTTTTCTGTTGCGGTTTATTTTTGTGTCTTTGAATATGTTTATCGCTTATATTTTTGGGATTTTGGATAGCCAATTGGCCATTTTGTGGGAAAATAACTGTCCTTTTGGCTTTCTGCTATTGATCTTTCCATTAGGATCTAGTCATTTCATGTTTGTGTTTCTTTCCATTTGGTATCTCTGATGGTAGGTGTGGCTTAATATCATTGCCTCCACTTCAATTTATAAGTTTCAGTTCAGGACCTTCAACCAAACAGTGCTGTCTAATTAACCCTTAAGATGCCAAGTAAAAACTGCATCTGAAAATGTTGTCTGTGTATGTTGTCTGCTTAATATTCTTGCCAACTTTTCACACCTATCTTTTGCATGTAGGCAAACATGGTGGGTGTAGATCAAACTGCTCCTATGGTAGCTGTCTGATCTTGGACCACATTCAATCCACATTGTTTGCAGCAATAACTTTTAAAGTAACCAGCAGACAACAAAGCAGACAACAATTTTTGTGATTGGCAACTACATGTGTTCTCTGGAATCACCATTTTCTGGATGCAGCCGAAGTAAGCTGCAGACCATTGATGGACCTTATCGGGCGACTAACGGACACTGTGGAACATAAACTTGTGGGCTATATTTATATTGGAAACTCCATAGTTTGCTCCCATCCCCCTACCACCCAGCCACGCTTATACAAGCCACAGGAATTTCACTGGCTCAATGTTTATTAAATAAACCAGTTAACCATAAACTACAGGTTCTGTGTCATTACAAAACACACAAAACCTCTGCCTGTGATTTTTGTTGTCAGAAGTTTGTTTGTTTGAATTGATGGTTTATGCCCCCATCAACACTATTTAGGTCATTTTGGAGATGTTATCTGCTTCCAATTTTGTGGGACTTTTACCCGACATTTAGATAAAATGGAATCTCAAGCCCTACCACCAAACAGACGAATATGCAGGGTCCGATTTGCACCACTTTGCCTGGGCAGGCTTAGACCATCTAAGCGGTTTACGAGTACTCATGTACAGTCGGTTTCAGCTTGGGGTTGAAGCACCATGCAGCCCAACCTTTACTATAAGCCCCAATGGGAGGGGGCCAGTAAATACACAGAGAAGAATGTATGACATCTGAACTCATGATTGGTTTGTCTGTCTGGCAGACTTTACTTCAGTTTAATCTTGCCAGCGGTGTGACAAATAGGGTCTTCATCTAATAACTTTGTACAGTTCCATTTCAATTTAAGGGGTTTCTGATTTATTTTATTTATTGCAAGTTTAACAAAAGTCTATATACTTTATGTACTTAGTGAAGCCGCCGATCAGTTGCAGCAATCTTTACTGCTTGCCAGTTTTGTGGATATACAGTAAGTGGGCAGTTAACATGAGCGTGCAAAATGTTTTAACGCTTGTTTTGCAAACGCTCTTCAGCATAATCAATGAAATAATGTAAATGCAGAAAGATGAATCTGTTGTGCTGGTCCTATTTAATATATTGTACAAGTATATACAGAAGGGCCTAGGATGAAGCTGAAAAGTCTACATTATAGAGCAGAGTAACTAACCGCCTGCTATTGTCACTACCAAGCTAACGGTAATTTATAGCAGTGCTAGTCTTCTCCATGTGTTGTCAGGGCGCTGTGTAAAAAGTAAAATCTGGACTGAGCTAGTATACTGGGGCATTGGCTTATCAATCAACCCAAAATTACTTACTACAGAAGCTTCCCACCTGCTATTGTCCATGTGACTGTCACTGACATACTCCAGGTACCAGGCAGTGCTAGTCTCCTCCTCGTGGGGTCAGAGCGTTGTAAAAAGGAAAACATGGACTGGGCTTGTGAACTGGGGCATTGGCAAACAGTAGATATCTAATCAGATACCACATAACACGGCAGAGCACGGCGTCTGGTGAGGTATACAGTGCTTGCTTAAAATACTGAAATTTAAGGGTTAAATGAACAGATGCACTAGTTTCGCATTGACTGAAACCATAAAATGCAGATAAACTAGTTGGACAAATATGTGTTCTTCTCAGCAATTTGTTAGTGCACAATGGGGAAATTTGTACACATGTTGTAAAATGTAAAATACCATCAAACTATGGAAAAAGTGTTTTTCATGAAAAATGTCACTTAGAATAGTTTCACGCTAAAGCCTCGCTATATTAAGTGGGGTTTACAGGGTAATCATACCCTGAAATCATAAGACACAAATATTAGCGTGATGCCTTTTATTAAAGATAATTTCAATTGCGTACTTTGAGGCAAGGTGACACCCACTGTTCATAGTTGGTCATTATTTTGAGCCCGAGTATCGAGTGTATTCAGACACCGTGTAAGCACTTTTAGTTTTTGAAATGTAAGTTGAAAAAATGTTTGTATTCAGTACATTTTACTTGATGGAGATTTTCTAAAGAATATTTAACAAAACTAGCTCAATATTAAGGACAACTCGGTACACACAAGTCACGAGTTTGAAACGGGAGTATTTCACTCAAATTAAATTCATATATAAACATAGCCCCTACACTTTGGAAAGCTCACTTGTACGTCAATATATCACAATGAAAATGAAATTTTAGTGATTTTGATTGCGGGCTTAAAGACTATTTTCTCTGCCAAATTTCTTACTGGTCATAATGCATAGAAATACTTTACAAAGTAAGGAAAAGGACAGTACCGTTTCAGTTGTTTATTATGAGGTGTGAGACGCCAAGTTCTGCAACGGTAGGTCAGGTGGTTTTTCTCCGGGTACTCCGATTTTCGCCCACCTATGATTAACGATCGGCTCGATATGAGTAAAATAATCTTGAAAAGGCCGTAAAACCCAAACCAAAAAAAAAAATTGTTTATTATGAGAGAATAATTATTATGTGATTTAATCGCGTATTAATAAACAATATCTAATATGAAATGAATTGTTATCGTGATGATATCTTAACCCTTGTTCTGCTGAATATTCATATATGCCACACCCATTACCGATTATCAACCAATCAGATTGCTTGATACAAATTATTGCAACACATTCACAATCAGAATGGCAAACAATGTAGATCCTGATCAGATGGCTTCGTCAGAAGCCATCTGATCTGGATCTACATTGTTTCAAAGATAAGGCATATCCGGGATTAGCAGGACAAGGGTTAAATTCTGTTTTCTTGTTTCTTTTTGCTGAAAAAGTGCGTAGCTTTTGTATATGCAAAAAAACTACTCACATTTTTTTCCACAAAATATTAGTTTACTTGTCATCTTAGATAATCACAGTTTTAACGATTCGATGATTCGTTAACTAACAACACCGTTGGTTTTGAAAAACTTGTCTCTGGTAAATGGCGATCAAGATACAAATAAGACGCTGCTGTCTGGCCCTTCCTTCTGCAAAGGCCCCGATATTTTGGCGGGAATTCCGAACCCGCCAATGTGGAACCATTCAAAATTTGTAGCTTTGTAGTACATTCCCGTAACCATTCTCCGCGTTACGAAAACACGCCTATACAAATACATTGCAAACTTTACTGCTGAAAAAAAGAACATTTTAAGATAAAAAACTGTCATATTTTTCTTAATTCTGCTCAGACTAAGGACCCACGACCTATATTTTAGAGCAGAAATAAGAAAAAAAGGTTTGCCCCTCTAAACCCCAGTTTTTTTTTTTATTATCATCAAGTGAACAAGTCCGTGAAATGAACACCCCCTAAACCCCACTTTATATGGAGAAAACTGGGGTTTTCGGGGGTATACATTATTATTCTTATTTCTGCTCAAAGATATAGGTTGTGGGTACTCCTTAGAACCGCGTCAATGATGTGTATGTTTGCTGTATAAATCAGAAAAATATCAAGGATTTTCATCAGAAAAGTAGCCATTTGATGATCTGAAAAAATGCACTACTTCGCATGGGTGTATTATCATAATATATTTTATTTTTAAAGTGGGGTTCAAGGAGGTCAAAATTATATAGGCGTGTTTTCGTGATGGTGGGTATACAATTCACTCGGGCATAAGATCAGAAATCCAAAATAAATGTACAAACATGTAATTTGTTGTTTTCAGTTTGCTGCTGAAAAAGAAACTATCTTTTCAAAAATAGTTAACTTTTTAACTTTTTTATCGACGTCAAAATATTAAGTTTACTGACTTCAACTATCTGTCCTGAGATATTCATGAAAGGCTCAGCAAAGCTAGATCATCCAGCTTTTCATCAGTGCCAAACATATTCATGTACGAAAACATATAATTTTGACCCCCTTGAACCCCACTTTTATATGGTAAAACAGGGGTTTACATGGGGTAAACATATTTTTCTTATTTCTGCTCTAACATATATATTGTGGGTATTCGTTAGAACTGCCTCGATGAGGCGGTTCTAACTAGTACCCACAATCTATATTTTGAGCAAAAAGAAGAAAAATATCACAATTTTTCCCTTATAAAATTTTCATTTTTTGGATGATTAAGGTTTCAATGTATTTCTATAGGCGTGTTTTCGTAATGCATGAAAGGCTCAGCAAAACTAGATCATCCAGCTTTTGATTAGTGCCAAACATACTCATGTATTGTGATTTGACAAGTAGGATAACAAATTTCATTTTCTGGCAGCAGTGAAAATACCAATACGAAAACACACCTATACAAAAACATTGTAAATTTTACCGCCGAAAAATGAACAGTTTAAGATATTTTTCTTATTTCTGCTCAAAATATCGATTGTGGGCACACGTTAGAACCGCCTCAATGAGGCGGTTCTAACGAGTACCCACAATATATATTTTAAATCAGAAATAAGAAAAATAAGGTTAACCCCTGTAAACCCCAGTAGGGGTAAACCCCAGTTTTACTATATAAAAGCGAGGTTCAAGGGGAGCAAAATTATTTTGGTATTTTTTCATGATGATTGAAGTCTATTGCAAAAATGGCGTTTAGGCGAATAGTTGTGATTCCTTACTGTACTGTCTTTCCTTATAACATAGGAATATTTGTAAAACTTACAAGTAGTAAAACACAGCTAATACCCCTAGTTTGGCCTAAATATAGCAATAGACCTGTCCTAAGGTAATGGGTGGAAGATAAAAAAAAAACAGCCCATCACGAAAATACCTAGATAATTTGACCCCCTTAAACCACACTTTTATAAGTAAAACTGGGATTTACAGAAATAAACTTTATTTTTATTATTTCTGCTCTAAAATATAGATTGTGGGTACTCCTTAGAACCGCCTCGATGAGGCGGTTCTAAATCGACGTTCTAACGTGTGCCCACAATCGATATTTTGAGCAGAAATAAGAAAAATTCACAATTTTTATGCCCCCGCATCGGAGATGCCGGGGGTATATAGTTTTTTCGGTTTTCCGTACGTGCTTCCTTGGGTACGTGCGTACGAATGTACGTCCGTCTGTACGAATGTGTGTATATATGTACGTACGTACATACGTACGTACGTAATCCTGTTAGACTCAGGTTAAGGTACTTGCAGCAGGTAGAATCTGAATTCATATTTGTGTTGGATTTTGTTCATATTTGGTATGATGATAGATATAGGTCCAAAGTTTTATTCAGCAGTACCCCCACCCATGCCTACGACCTTAAGGTCAAGGTCAGGGACTTCGAATTTTTTAATGTTAAAGACTCAGGGTAGAACCTTATTATTTAAGAGCCCATGTCTTCCAAACCATTTGATTCCTTTAGTTCATATTCGGTATAGTGTTAGATATAGGTCAAAAGTTTTATTCAGCAATCCCCCCACCCATACTCAAGACCTCAAGGTCAAGGTCACAGACTCTGAAATTTTTAATGTTAAACACTCAGGTTAAGGTATTTGAACCAGGTAGATCCTGAACTTTTACGATTGATTTGGTTCATGTTTGGCTTCATGATAGATATAGGTCCAAAGTTTTATTCAGCTATACCCCCGCCCACCCTCTGTGGCCATGCCTTCAAGGTCAAGGTCACAGACTTAGAAATTTTAATTTAAAATTTTTTAAAGAGCTTATATTTTCCAAACCATATGATGGAGTAAGTTTGACTTTGCTATGGTGATAGATACAGGTCCAAAAGTTTATTGGGCAATACCCCCAACCATGCCTAAGACTTCAAGATCAAGGTCACAGACTTAGAAATTTTTAATGTTAATTTAATAGTTCATATTTGCCAAACCGTATGATGGATTGTGTTTATATTTCGTATGATGATAGATACAGGTCATATTCAACAATACCCACTCCCTCACATGACCTCAAGGTGAAGGTCACAGACATAAAATGTTTTTAGATTTAAAGTATGTTAAGAGCTGATATTTTCCAAACCATACAATGGATTTGCTTCATATATGTCATGATGATAGTTACATGTCCACAGGTTAATTCAGGCATACGCCCGCTCCTGACCACAAGGTCAAGGTCACATACTTATAATTTTTTTATGCTAAATGTATTTAGAGCTCATATTTTCCTAACCATACGATGGATATGCTTCATATTTGGAATCATGGTAGACCCAGGTCAAAAGTTTCATTCAACCATATCCCCGCCCCTGTCTAATGATCTCAAGGTCTAGGTTGTAGACTTAGAAATTTTTAATATATAAGTTTTTAAGAACTCGTATTTTCTAAACAATTTGATTAATTGACTTGATATTTGATATGATTATAGTTATTTTTCCAACACGGTTAAATTGACAATACCCCCAGCTATTACAATGACCATAAGGACAATTTTTACATTATTATTCTGTCTGATGACAGCTGTTGTTGCAGCATATATTTTCGGGGTGATGTGGGCCCTTGAGCGGGGGCATCCGTGTCGTATTGGCACATTTAAGAAATGAAATTTATTTTTCTGCAGTTCATGGAAGTATGAACGCAGTGGATCGCGTGAAAAGAAGGGGTTCATGCAAACTTTGCTAGCGACCCACTGTCGTTCATACCTTTATGAAACTTGAGCAGAAAAATTAAGTTAATTTTTTTATATTTACATTATTTGTCCCTCAGCACTGGGCGTAAAAATGCTTGTAGGACAAACTTTTAAAGCTGAAAAACATTTACACGCTGTTTTTCAACAAAGAGCGGAGCAGCGTTGACGTCATCAACGCCCGTAGAGAACAATGGCTTAGAATAACGTCACTTTACGTCAGTGAAAATCATGTGATTCGATGTGGTAATGGAAGTATGAACGCAATTGTTTTCTATAGGTTTACATTAGACTTTACACTGGAAATGTAAATATTTCTATTTCATCAAAAAATATTCGTTTTTACGGCGGTAAAATCTACATTGTATTTGTATACATGGCGTGATTTCTAAATGCTAAGTCCCCATCATGGCCATTTTCCCAGCCTACACTGAAAGTCAATCGACCTACCAGTTTTGTCAGTGCTTTGATTTCTCTTTGCAGAGAAACGGAATAAAACAGACTGTCCCATACTCAACTAGCACCTAGAACTTATAAAAGTGTGGTTTAAGGGGGTCAAATTATCTAGGTATTTTCGTGATGGGCTGTTTTTTTTTTATCTTCCACCCATTACCTTAGGACAGGTCTATTGCTATATTTAGGCCAAACTAGGGGTATTAGCTGTGTTTTACTACTTGTAAGTTTTACAAATATTCCTATGTTATAAGGAAAGACAGTACAGTAAGGAATCACAACTATTCGCCTAAACGCCATTTTTGCAATAGACTTCAATCATCATGAAAAAATACCAAAATAATTTTGCTCCCCTTGAACCTCGCTTTTATATAGTAAAACTGGGGTTTACCCCTACTGGGGTTTACAGGGGTTAACCTTATTTTTCTTATTTCTGATTTAAAATATATATTGTGGGTACTCGTTAGAACCGCCTCATTGAGGCGGTTCTAACGTGTGCCCACAATCGATATTTTGAGCAGAAATAAGAAAAATATCTTAAACTGTTCATTTTTCGGCGGTAAAATTTACAATGTTTTTGTATAGGTGTGTTTTCGTATTGGTATTTTCACTGCTGCCAGAAAATGAAATTTGTTATCCTACTTGTCAAATCACAATACATGAGTATGTTTGGCACTAATCAAAAGCTGGATGATCTAGTTTTGCTGAGCCTTTCATGCATTACGAAAACACGCCTATAGAAATACATTGAAACCTTAATCATCCAAAAAATGAAAATTTTATAAGGGAAAAATTGTGATATTTTTCTTCTTTTTGCTCAAAATATAGATTGTGGGTACTAGTTAGAACCGCCTCATCGAGGCAGTTCTAACGAATACCCACAATATATATGTTAGAGCAGAAATAAGAAAAATATGTTTACCCCATGTAAACCCCTGTTTTACCATATAAAAGTGGGGTTCAAGGGGGTCAAAATTATATGTTTTCGTACATGAATATGTTTGGCACTGATGAAAAGCTGGATGATCTAGCTTTGCTGAGCCTTTCATGAATATCTCAGGACAGATAGTTGAAGTCAGTAAACTTAATATTTTGACGTCGATAAAAAAGTTAAAAAGTTAACTATTTTTGAAAAGATAGTTTCTTTTTCAGCAGCAAACTGAAAACAACAAATTACATGTTTGTACATTTATTTTGGATTTCTGATCTTATGCCCGAGTGAATTGTATACCCACCATCACGAAAACACGCCTATATAATTTTGACCTCCTTGAACCCCACTTTAAAAATAAAATATATTATGATAATACACCCATGCGAAGTAGTGCATTTTTTCAGATCATCAAATGGCTACTTTTCTGATGAAAATCCTTGATATTTTTCTGATTTATACAGCAAACATACACATCATTGACGCGGTTCTAAGGAGTACCCACAACCTATATCTTTGAGCAGAAATAAGAATAATAATGTATACCCCCGAAAACCCCAGTTTTCTCCATATAAAGTGGGGTTTAGGGGGTGTTCATTTCACGGACTTGTTCACTTGATGATAATAAAAAAAAAAACTGGGGTTTAGAGGGGCAAACCTTTTTTTCTTATTTCTGCTCTAAAATATAGGTCGTGGGTCCTTAGTCTGAGCAGAATTAAGAAAAATATGACAGTTTTTTATCTTAAAATGTTCTTTTTTTCAGCAGTAAAGTTTGCAATGTATTTGTATAGGCGTGTTTTCGTAACGCGGAGAATGGTTACGGGAATGTACTACAAAGCTACAAATTTTGAATGGTTCCACATTGGCGGGTTCGGAATTCCCGCCAAAATATCGGGGCCTTTGCAGAAGGAAGGGCCAGACAGCAGCGTCTTATTTGTATCTTGATCGCCATTTACCAGAGACAAGTTTTTCAAAACCAACGGTGTTGTTAGTTAACGAATCATCGAATCGTTAAAACTGTGATTATCTAAGATGACAAGTAAACTAATATTTTGTGGAAAAAAATGTGAGTAGTTTTTTTGCATATACAAAAGCTACGCACTTTTTCAGCAAAAAGAAACAAGAAAACAGAATTTAACCCTTGTCCTGCTAATCCCGGATATGCCTTATCTTTGAAACAATGTAGATCCAGATCAGATGGCTTCTGACGAAGCCATCTGATCAGGATCTACATTGTTTGCCATTCTGATTGTGAATGTGTTGCAATAATTTGTATCAAGCAATCTGATTGGTTGATAATCGGTAATGGGTGTGGCATATATGAATATTCAGCAGAACAAGGGTTAAGATATCATCACGATAACAATTCCGTGAAAGAAGACCCCTCTAAACCCCACTTTATAAAGAGAAAAGTGGGATTTACGGGCCATACATTATTTGTCTTATTTTTGCTCAAAAACATAGATTGTGGGTACTCGTCAGAACCGCCTCATTGGTTCTAACGAGCACTCACAATCTATGTTGAAAGCAGAAATAAGAAAGAAACTAGAAATGCGTCCATAGGACACGGATGCCCACGCCTGGAAATATGTCTATGTTCGTATTAATCCATAGAAAGTTATTGACAGTGTTTAAGTTTTGGACCCTTTTTTCACATTTGACCTCTAACTACGACCTTGACCTTGGAGGTAAAGACCTTAGTTTTGTGTGAGGCAGATTGTCTCATGATGGCCAACATTTCTGCTAAGTAATTTGAAAATCCATCCAGAAATAAGAACGTTATTGACTGCATTTAAGTTTCAACCTTTTTTTGGACCTTTGACCTCTAAGTATGACCTTGACCTTGGCGGTACGGACCTGGGTTTTGCACGTGACACATCGGCTCATGATGGATAACATTTCTACAAAGCAATTTCAAAATCCATCCAGAAATAAGAAAGTTATTGACTGCCTTCAAGTTTCGGACCCTTTTTGACCTTTGACCTCTAAGTATGACCTTTACCTTGGAGGTACGGACCTGAGTTTTGCACGTGACACATCGTCTCATGATGTTTAACTTTTCTGCAAGCAATTTCAAAATCCATCCAGAAATAAGAAATTTATTGACTGCGTTTAAGTTTCGGACGGACGGACGATCGGACGGACGAACGAACGGACGGACGAACGAACGGACGAACGAACGGACGGACAGGGGCAACGCTATATGCCCTTCGAATGGCGGGGCGTAATAATAATTTTTTCCCAAAATGTGTAATTTCTGACACCATGTTGGACGCAATTATTTCACACGGACATGTTCTCCTAATGAGCTTAAGATACTATGAGTACTGGCATCTCAAGGAACCTAAGACATTATACGACGCCGATTATCTTTGGGTCCAGAACACTTAGATCTCAAGAAACCTAAGACATTATACGAAGCCGATTATCTTGGGTCCAGGACACTTAGATCTCAAGAAACCTAAGACATGAAATGATGCCGATTATCTTTGGGTCAAGGACACTTAGATCTCAAGAAACCTAAGACATGAAATGATGCCGATTATCTTTGGGTCCAGGGCACTTAGATCTCAAGAAACTTAAGACATTATACGACGCCGATTATCTTTGGGTCCAGGACACTTAGATCTTAAGAAACCTAAGAAACTATACGACGCCGATTATCTTTGGGTCCAGGACACTTAGATCTCAAGAAACCTAAGAAACTATACGACGCCGATTATCTTTGGGTCCAGGACACTTAGATCTTAAGAAACCTAAGAAACTATACGACGCCGATTATCTTTGGGTCCAGGACACTTAGATCTTAAGAAACCTAAGAAACTATACGACACCGATTATCTTTGAGTCAAGGACACTTAGATCTCAAGAAACCTAAGACTCTATACGACGCCGATTATCTTTGGGTCCAGGACTTTTAGATCTTAAGAAACCTAAGAAACTATACGACGCCGATTATCTTTGGGTCAAGGACACTTTGATCTCAAGAACCTAAGAAACTATACGACGCCGATTATCTTTGGGTCCAGGACACTTAGATCTCAAGAAACCTAAGACATTATACGACGCCGATTATCTTTGGGTCCAGGACACTTAGATCTTAAGAAACCTAAGAAACAATACGACGCCGATTATCTTTGGGCCCAGGACACTTAGATCTCAAGAAAGCTAAGAAACTATACGACGCCGATTATCTTTGGGTTCAGGACACTTAGATTTCAAGAAACCTAAGAAACTATACGACGCCGATTATCTTTGGGTTAAGGACACTTAGATCTCAAGAAACCTAAGAAACTATACGACACCGATTATGTTTGGGTCCAGGACACTTAGATCTCAAGAAACCTAAGACATTATACGACGCCGATTATCTTCAATATGAAAACACACATTTCAAATACATTGTTACGGCCGAAAAAATGAAAGTTTTCCGATAAAATTTGGGAATTCTTTCTTCTATCTGCTCAAAATATAGATTGAGGGTACGCATCGGAATCGCCTTATCGAAGCGGTTCTTACGAGTACTCACAATGATCTATACTGGAAGTATAGATTAAGGGTACACGTCAGAACCGCCTCATCGAGGCGGTTCTAACGGGTACCCACAATCTATATTTTAGAACAGATAAAAGGACAATAAGGTTACCCCTTAAACCCAAGTTTTACTATATAAAAGTTGGGTTCAAGGGGGTAAAAGTATTTAGGCGTGTTGTCGTGATGTTTAAAGCAAGACCAGGCTTGAGAGAGAGAGAGAGAGAGAGAGAGAGAGAGAGAGAGAGAGAGAGAGAGAGAGAGAGAGAGAGAGAGAGAGAGAGAGAGAGAGAGAGAGAGAGAGAGAGATAAGAAGGAGATTACTAGTAATACTTTGATAGAGAGATAGACAGTTAGTAAAAGATTAAAAAGGATCTGGAGAAAGAGAAAGAGAGAGAATAATGATAATTAGAGAGAAAAAATACTATCCACAAAGCGTACATACTGTAAGTTTCCTTCCTTGGTCGATGACAATCACATCTGATCCTATTTTCACATACACCGTCTTAGTAAAAGAAACCGTAGGATTCCATCTTCTAAAATTCTTCACATTAACGATCATTCCGCAGTCCCCGCGCCAGGCCTCAGCTAAACGATACGTGCAGATCCCTTGGAAATGGATAAGCTGTCCGTCAAATGTTTTGTAATGAGGGTCCCCGGAGGCAGTACAACCACATACCTCGGGCTTTGCTGAAAGGTGTAAAAGAAAATATAGTAAAATACCTATATTGAGACCACCTTTTGGGCTGTTCAAAAGTGGTCTTTAAGACCACTTTTGAACAGTCCCAAAGGTGGTCACTGTATGCAGAAAACACAAAGAAAGAATCAATGAAACTTTCAAATAAGCTTTTTAAGGCAGAATTGCTCTCACGCTGAAAAAAATAACTAGTACATTCGACTAGTTTACCTAGTAAACACAGAGGGTCACCTAGTCGTCTGTAGGTTGACTGAGCATTCTTAGTAAATTTAACTAGTCTCTCTAGTAAGCGTAAATCAATAATCGTTGACAGGGCATCTGGTCAGTATGACTACCCTTTCTAGTCAGCATGACTAGGGTGTCTAGCCAGTTTTCCCGCCGAATGTTGATTGACAGCTTGCAGAATGTGTAGAGGAAGCGTTCCAGACGCCATCTTAACGTTTAGGAGAACATGCTCCAACATACAGTGAGTTGATTCTGATATTATTTCACCCAACATACAGTGGGTTGTTGTACTCACCTTGAGCACTGTGTTCTTATTGTTTGTAACTCTGCAGGTAAGAAATATTCTTTTATTTCTTAAGCACCTAGTGGTTATAAGCAGCGTTATAATGCTTACAAGATAAACAACAACAACAATGTCAACATACAAATATATGTCCAGAAGCTCTAAAATCGACATTTCCGTGAATCCAAGCATAAATAATGGGGATTTTCTTTTCTGCAATATGAAAATATAACTCTGCAGGTAAGAAATATTCTTTTATTTCTTCTCGTATCTTCCTAAAGGCGCCTTTACACAGCATGTTTTTCCATATGTGTTTTGAGTACTAGTAATCAGTACTAAGAATCTAGTAATCTACGGCTAAAGCAACTAGTAATCAGTACTAAGAATCTAGTAATCCTGACCATGCTTGCTAGTACTTTTGACAGTCACACCAGAACATTTGACTATTAAGCTAGTACATATGACTAGCTTAAACTAGTGAACTTTGACTAGATGAAGCTAGTCAAATGTACTAGGCTAAGTAAAGCTTGTCAAGGTGACTAGTTTTTCTAGTCAAAATGCTTGACTAGGTCGTCCTAGTCACATCGACTATTTTGCATAGTGCTTTTTTGGACAATCATATTGACTAGGTTCCTTAGTCGGCATGACTATTTTTTGTTCTCAGTGCAATTTTGGGTGGTCTTAATAGCGGAATGTTACTGTATATAGAGGATATTCACTTTTTTTTTAGATGAATACCCAAAATATTTCATTGAGTTTGTTGAAAACATCAGAATGTTCACGAGTGCGTAGCACGAGTTTAAATTCTGATGTTTTCAACACACGAGATGAAATATATTTGGTATCTGTCGAAACCAGAAAAATTAATTTTCTTTTTATTTTATACTTTAAGGAACTGTAATTGAACAGCTTCACACTCTAATATAAAAGTTCTGTTGTTTTCAACACGCTCGGTGAAAGACTAGTATTGGTCCAAAAAAGGTATATATTCGTTTTAGTGCATACAAAAAAAAAAAAAAAAAAAAAAAAAACAACAACAACAAACAAACAAAGCAGACAAGTAGTCCTGGATGCTACTGCGAAAATAACATTGTCATATTCAGTAGAAAAAGAGCGGCTCGCACATTTTCTGACAAACCTCATTCTCAGCATAACCAACACTAAGTTGTTTATTCCCCGTGGAGGTTTCTGGCTCTTTATTCAGTACGATAACACACCCGTGCATCATAGTGCATTTTTTTCATATCTCCAAAATGGCTTCTTTTCTGATTTATACGGCAAACATATGTTGTGGGTACTCGTTAGAACCGCCTCATTGAGGCGGTTCTAAAGAGTACCCACAACCTATGTTTTCGAGGTAAAATAAGAAAAATAATGTAAACCCCCGTAAACCCAAGTTTTCGCTATATAAAGTGGGGTTTAGAGGGGTGTTCATTTCACGGACTTGTTCACGTGATGTTAGCGTGCAAAGGCTATAAATTTTAATTATACATGTATTTATAGAAAAAGTATTATTCAAACCGATACAATGTTACAAAAACATTGAAGATATGAAATAATATTAAACAAAACAAGAACTAAACTACATATTAAGATTTAATCGGGTAAAATGAAAAATGTAATGGTAAATAAAACTTTTGAAAAGAAAAAAATACAGAAACAACAACAACAACAACAAAAACAACAACACAAAAACACCTTATTCTCAGCTTTCAGTCTGGTTTATTACCAACACTCTGGCTCATAATTTAGCCATAAATTATTATAATTTATCATATGACGTCGCGTCTGAGAGTGTAATAACGTAATGTAATATTTTCGATAATCCACTAGTGGATTAAATATTCAAATTAGTTAGATATAGGCACCGTAACATTACATGTACGACGTCCTTAACGACGTCGCGTTTACTAATGGCGGAATATTGATATTTCTGTAAACAATCGTGAATAGAATGCGTTTTAAATGTCATATGATAAATAGAATCATGCATTCGTGCTCATGTATTATTGAATTTAAATTCGTTGAAGAAAAGAGATAAAATGCTCTGCAAAGCCTCGCATTTTATCCCTTTTCCTCAACTCGTTCAATATATCCAATAATACATGAACACTCATGTAAGATCCTCTATATATATAATATGTGTTACGTGCATTATTAATTTTGACCAGAAGTCTGTTTCTGAATAATAAGTGGTTTCAGAGAATATTCAAACATGCTTTTGTTATCAAAATTTTGCATTGCATGGTTAACCCATTTAGTACCAGAAACCCCGAAAGGGGTACCTTGGCAAACAGTGCAGGTCCAGATCAGACGCCCCAGAACGTGGCGTCTGATCAGGGCCTCCACTGTTTGCTAAAAGTTCAGTCATTTTCCAAATAAATTTTGAAGAAAACACAACCTGACACCCCTAAATTTGGAAATGGACTCCTGCTGTATATATGGATGAAGATTCCATTTGGTACAGAAAGGGTTAAAGAGTGCGTGTTTGTATGCCTTAAAGTACACTTAAGCTTTGACCAGAATAACGATCATATCTAATACAAATAACGTTTAAAGAAATAACATTAAAAATGCATTTTAATGTTTGTTTGTTTTTTATTTGAGACTTAACGTCCCTGTCAACACTGTAATGGTCATTTTGGAGACGTTGCTTCCAATTTTGTGGGACTTTTACCCGACATTGAGATGAAATGACATCTCAAGCCCTGCCGCCCAATGAAACCAACAGGGTTTATAATCATGGGCGGGTCCGACTCGCACCGCTTTGCCTGGGAAGGTTTAGATTCTCTAAGCGGTTTACCAGTACTCGTGTGCGGGTCGGTTTCAGCTCTGCGTGGAAGCATCATGCAGCCCATCTCTTTCTTCAAGCCCCGATGGGCCGGGGCGGCATTTTAATGGTATGTATAAAAAGGTATTATTCACACAAAAGTACCGTATATAAGACTTTGAAAGAAAGAAAGAAAAAAAACTGATTAAAATTGACACTGATGACTCTAATGTTTATTTGCTATCGACTATTTCTACAGAATGTATGCGTAATATGTTGTTTTCATACACAAAATAGAGCAGCGCAGGAGTGCATTTAGGAGTGCACGTACGCACGTGCGGAAAACCAAAAAAAAAAAACAAAAAAAAAACATATGCCCCGGCATCATGCCGATGGCGGGGGCATAAAAATTGACCATTGATTACAAACTAAAACAGGGCTTTCTCAGCACTATAGATATACACCTTACGCATGTCATCAATGACATTTCCCTTCCTGGTCGGGTGGTGGTGTGCAACAGGACGGACAGTTTAAAATGTGGCTCCTAAACGAATATGAGAAATAGATTAACACCGACTTGCACACAGCTTAGACAATTCCTCATTACAAAAACACATCCGTGTGAAATATGTATGCATTCTTTCATGTCTCCAAAACGGTCCATTACGAAAACGCGCCTATACAAATACATGGTAAACTTTACCGCCGAAAAAAAAAACGAATATTTTAAGATGAAAAATTGTGATTTTGTTCTTATTTTTGTTCAAAATATAGATTGTGGGTACTCGTTAGAACCGCCTCATCGAGGCGGTTCTAACGAGTACCAACAATCTATATTTTAGAGCAGAAATAAGAAAACTACGTTATACCCCTGTAAACCCCCAGCCTAACTATATAAAAGTGGGGTTCAAGGGGGTCAAAATTATATAGGCGTGTTTTCGTGATGATTTTTTTTTTCTGATAAAAATTAATTGTATTCGTTGTTATGCATGTTTCCATAGAATGTTCTTAGGACTCTTTTGCAAACTGCAATATGCTGTATAGATTTTGAATGTTACGCTGTAAGTTCTGCAAAACTAAGTTGCGCATTCAAGAGTCTTTGTGAGAGTGATGGTCAACAAGTCAGTGTTATGAACACCCCTGTAAACCCCACTTTAATAATGTGTGTATGGAACAAGCTACGACGACCCCGCCCATCGGGGCTTGATGGGCTGCATGATGCTTCCACGCAGAGCTGAAACCGATCCCTAACGAGTACTGGTAAACCACGTAGAGGATCAAAGACTGCCCAGGCAAAGCGGTGCGAGTCAGACCATCCGTGCATATAAACTCTTTTTTGGTTTCATTAGGCGACAGAGCTTGAGATGTTATTTCATCTCAATGTCGGGTAAAAGTCCCACAAAATTGGAAGCAACGTCTCCAAAATGACCTATTCAGTGTTGACGGGGACGTTAAACCTCAAACAAACACACAAACAAAAACAAGCTACTAGCCCTCATCCTTAATTCATCACAGTTATTCTTTGATTTGAATTTCAGTTAGCTCTTATTTGTATGTTACTCTGTGATGGTCTGTTAATTTAGTTAGATACCTCCCGATAGACCAGCTATTTTCTGTGTTGCAAATAATATTAGAACTTAACCCTTATCTTGCTGTTCACGACAACCCCTATCTTTGGAAACAGTGTAGATCCAGATCAGATGGCTTCTGAAGAAGCCATCTAATCAGGATCTACACTGTTTGACATCCAGTTTATGAATTTGTAGGAATAAATTACATCAAGTAATCTGATTGGTTCAAAGTCAGAAATGGGTGTGGCTAAACTGAATATTCAGCAAGAGAAGAGTTAAAGTGAAGGTTCTCGCTACTGACCGTCCTACGGCGATTGTTGTAATCTTGTTTATTTTAAATGTAGCTTTGTCGGATTTTCCGACGGGGCTCTTTATGTGGTATGTGGTTATGGTTGGGTATCATTATTATTACATGTATTCTTTATGTGTGCCGTTTGCATATTGATCACCTCTTGTGGGGAAGAGAGATAGAGAATACCAGGTGAGTGTCTTTTGATATCAAGTTTATCAGGCAAGGCTTCGAGGCTTGCCGAGCGATTCTACATGCGTTCTCGAAGCCGAGCCTGATAAACTTGCTATCAAATGGTACGAATCTGGTATTCTATTTATCAGTTCATCCCCGTGTACACTCTTTCTGTACCCCTTACCGAACACCAACTGATAAGGCAAACTGGCATTTTAGTCAGAGTATATCTTCCCGAGATCAAATAAGGGGTAGAAGAATATTACTTATTAACTTTAAAATATGATATCCGACTAGAAGCTAGTCTAAGCATGTCAGTGTGACTATTTCACACCAGTGTACTGTCTATAGCCAGGTTTTTTTGCTTTACTTCTGGCAATGGATGTTGTATGATGACTCCATTATCTTGCTTTTGTTGCCGATTCTGATGTACTCAGACTAAGTCTTGTCTGGGTGAAAACGCATCTACCAGTCTCTCTCCCATGCTTGTAAATGATTAAAGTCCTCTTGAGCGACAGCAAGTCGGTACAACAGGCAGTGATCAGCGAACAGGGGAGACGCGTGGTGGCAAGTCGTTGATGTATATGAGGAAGAGGAGAGTAGAGAGCACTGTACTCTGTGGAATACCAGAAGTAACGGGCGCAGACGAAGAAATCATCAATTACGACTTTCTGGTATCCATCAGCAATGAAATTGTGCGGAACCTCGTGAAAGGCCTTACTGAAATCCAGTAGGATGACATTTATGCGCTGTCTGTTGTTCATTCCGCCGGCTTGCTATCAGCTGGTACTCACATGACCCCCCCCCCCTCCCCCCCGAGCAGGGAGAACGACAAAAAGTACAGCGAAAGAGCCGATTACTGTGCAGAGTTTCATCCTGCAAACCTGGAGTTTATGTAATAAACTGAGCGTGACAGCTCAATGGTTAAGCCCAGAGTGGTTAGTGCACTTGACTCAGATGCCAGAGGCCCTCGGTTCGACCCGGCGATGATTATTTCGGTGTCTGAACACCATTTACAGCGATGAATGTCAAAATGCGCACCGCCCTTTGGATCGGAACGTTTAACTGGAGGCACCGGCCCCCGCCCATAGGGGCTTGAAGAAATATATGTGCTGCATGATGCTTCCACGCAGAGCTGAATCCGGCCCGCACACTAGTACTGGTAAACCGCTTAGAGGATCTAAGCCTGTCCAGGAACCGCGGTGCGAGGCGGACCGCCCATGCTAATAAACCCTATGGGTTTCATTGGGCGACACTGCTTGAGATGTCATTTCATCTCAATGTCGGGTAAAAGTCCCACAAAATTGGAAGCAACGTCTCCAAAATGACCTTAAAAGTGCTGACGGGGACGTTAAACCTCAAATCAAACATACAAACTGGAGGCGCCCTGTTCAGGGAGAGTCATCCCCTATGCAGGTTAACTGTTTGTTTGTTTTGGGGTTTACGGCCAAGTCAACACTATTAAGGCCGTTTTTGAGCCTGTCAGTTTACTTTTCCTGGGCAGGCTTATACGTAAGAGGTAACCAGGAGAGTGCACATTCTTTCGCCAGAAACTGACAACTGCCCTTCTTGAGCCAGCGGAATGGAGAGAATGACCGTAGAAAAGATTTCATGATCAATCCCCGCGAAAGAATATTGCCGACCCCGGCAGGTATCGAACCTGCTTCCCAATGCATCCGACTGAGCTACCGAGGCCGGCGCTGTGCAGGTTAAGACCTCTACCGTAATTGCAAGATTGATGTGTGCTGTAAATCTGCAAGTAATGGTAAAATGTGGCCGATCCTAGTATCAGTGAGTAGAAAGGTCCTGGTGCACGTCTGTTTGTTTGGTTTGAGGTTTAACGTCCCCTTCAACACTGTAAAGGTCATTTTGGAGACGTTGATAACAATTTTGTGGGACTTTTACCAGACATTGAGATGAAATGACTTCTCAAGCCCTGTCGCCCAGTGAAACAAATGGACGGACTCGCATCGCTTTGCTTGCCCAGGCTTAGATCCTCTAAGCTGTTTACCAGTACTCGTTTGCGGCTCAGTTACAGCTCTGCGTGGAAGCATTATGCAGCCCATATATTTCTTCAAGCCCCGATGGGCGGTGGGAATATGGATAGTGTTTCTCTTTTGTTTCGGTATTAAAAAGTTCTTGCTCGGCTCCCATGGCGGGGCTTGAAGAAATAGGTGGGCTGCATGATGGTGCCAGGCAGAGCTTAAACCGACCGCTTAGGAGTATTGGTAAACCGCCTAAAGGATCCAAGCCTGTCCAGGCAAAGCGGTGCGAGTCGGGCCGCCCATTCATATAAACCCTATTGGTTTCATTGGGCGACAGGGATTTTTTTTTTTGGTTTTGGTTTTACGGCCCTTTCAAGATTTTTTCACTCATATCGAGCCGATCGTTAATCAGAGGTGGGCGAAAACCGGAGTACCCGGAAAAACCCCATCTGACCTTCCGTTGCAGAACTTGGCGTCTCACATATGACCCGAGCGAGGCTCGAACCACAGCGGTGAGAGACCTAATGATCAAGAGTCAGCGCTCTTAACCACTAGGCCACGGAGGCCCGTAAGCGACAGGGAATGAGATCTCATTTCATCTCAATGTCGGGTATATAAAAGTCCCACAAAATTGTAAGCTAGGTCTCCATAATTACTTATACAGTGTTGATGGGGACGTTAAACAGTGTTAATTGGGACGTTAACCCTCAAATCAAACAAATCAAAAGGTTATTGCTAGTATCGTCTAATTCTAACAAATACCCACATCATACATGTACTCTCACATTTATGCGGTTTTTGTGTATCTTTGAAACGACCCCATGTCAATTCTCATCGATTCAGAAATTCATCCTTAAGATATTGACGGCAAAATGATCTCCTTGTCTGTAAATTGATGCGTTAGCATTTGATAACAGATTAACATGCATGATAGTATTGTGTCAGTGCCGCTGAAAGTCAAATACTTGTAATTTGGACTAAAAATTCTACTTTCCTCAGATGAACCGGAGGTCGCCATCTTATTGTTCGCCGCAGTGATGTTGCCCGGCTTTTTGTCACGTGACAGGAATATTTTTAGATGGAAATTCCCAACAACAACAAATAAACAAAAATGAAAACGACGATTTTCACAAAGTTCTGGAGTGGTATTTGGTTTCAGAAGATTACAAATGACAAAGCTACATGAATAGAAGAAATAAAACCGAAAAACACGCTTTTCATTTTTGAAGCCCGATAGCTCAATAAGGCCAAAAAAAAAAAAAAAAAAAAAAAAAAAATAGGTGTGTTTCAGGTTTCAGCTTGAAAAAAATTAGGTGGGGAAGGTCGATTTAATTTTTTTTTTTATCTTAATTTTTTATTTTGTTTATACACTGTATAGAGCATTTTTGCGGAAATAGTAGTAGTAAACACCGAAACGCTCGGAAACTGACCAAATTAGAACAAATAAACCTCCCGCAACCGCTCGCGTAGTTCCGAGTCGTTTCGCCCCGCGATTTTTTTACGAGTCGTTTCGCCCCGCGATTTTTTTTTTTTTTTGGCAATAAAAAATTTAGGGTCGGGCCTAAAACTTAGGTAGGGTCGGGAAACCGGAAACACACCTATTTTTTTTTTTGGCCTAATGCACCTTTAACAATTTACGATCAGTTATTGATGATCCTCAGTGCGTCCCAGCATTCTGGCGGTCGATATATTTAGTATCAGCATACTTTTCCTATGATATTTTTTTTTTCATGTAATTTTTACCATTTTTCTCAGTAGCAATAACATTTTTGTCTTTTTTTTCAGTGGTCCGGCTCATCCATAAAAGTGTAATGTCATGTTGACGTGATAAAGCTCAATTGACCTGAGAAAGCATCTTTATCTGGTCAATGCGTTGCAATGCAATATATATAGGGGGTAACTGATAAACCTGGTTGCTGTGCTGTTTGTGACTGGTCTTTTATTTCATCACTATTTTCTTTTTTGTTTGCCTCATTGTTAGTAACTCCTCCTCTTGGAACCATTGGTAGGTTATAATCTTTGATTGTGACATTTCCTCTGCATCTATATCTTTAATTTTGACATCACGTGAACACATCCGTGAAATAAAAACCCCCTAAACCCCACTTTATATAGAGAAAACTGGGGTTATCGGGGGTAAACATTATTTTCCTTATTTCTGCTCCAAGACATAGGTTGTGGGTACTCGTTAGAACCGCCTCAATGAGGCGGTTCTAACGAGCACCCAAAACATATGTTGGAGTATAAATAAGAAAGATGTCACAAATTTTTATCAGAAAAATCGCATTTTTTGAGGTTTGAAAAATGCACTATATCACACGGATGTGTTATCGTAATGTATACCGAAAAGTAGATTGATAAGGGTATGGATAATTTTCCATATTCTTATTGTCGGTGCCTATTAGAACCGCTTCAATGAGTTGCTTCCGACAAACTATCTTTTATAGCAGAAAAAAGAGAAATTATTTATACCCCTGTTAACTACAAAAAGTGTGGATTATAAGGGTGTTCATTATATGGACTTCTTGAAGCTGGGCTTCACCGCCTTGCCACTACAACTACCTAAAGTGAAGTAACACTTATTGACTCAGAGCCCGCCCATAGGGGCTTGCAGAAATATATGGGCTGCATGATGCTTCCACGCAGAGCTGAATCCGGCCCGCACACTAGTACTGGTAAACCGCTTAGAAGATCTAAGCCTGTCCAGGAACCGTGGTGCGAGGCGGACCGTCCATGCTAATAAACCCTATTGGTTTCATTAGGCGACAGGGCTTGAGATGTCATTTCATCTCAATGTCGGGTATAAGTCCCACAAAATTGGAAGCAACGTCTCCAAAATGACCTTTACAGTGTTGACGGGGACGTTAAACCTCAAATCAAACAAACAAAATTGACTCAGAGGTGAAAATTACTATGGCTCAAGAATTGATTTTTTTTTTTCAAAAGCAATTGCAGTTAAATTCTGCTATTTAGACCATGCTCCTAAACCCAAGACTAACCCCGCTTTAGAAAGGCTTATTTAGTAGACTGCAGTTATTCTTTCTTTGTGATTTCTGCATACAGTGTCCTCTAGTCAGAGACCACCTTAGGAACTGTTCAAGATTGGTCTACAGACCACCTTTGGGGCTGTTCCGAAGTTGTCAGGAGACAATCTTTAGGGCCGTTCAAACTGAAGTGTCTTAAAGTCAAGTTTTGAACAATCCAAAAGATGTAGTAATTTTACTGTATATAGGGGTAATTTAGGGACTTTCTTCTGATTTCATCTTGCCAGTAAAACAACGAGCGCAAAATCTAACTTACAAATTAAAATTAACGATGTTTTATCAGAAAATTCAGAAGAGGTTTCGAATGCTTTTAATAATTTTTTTGTACAAGTAGCCGATAGTATCAAAGAGCCAATATTTCCTTCAAATCACGAAAAATTAGCAGCATTTTGTAGGAGTAAAATTCCAAATAACGTTGATTTCAATATCCCATGCATAGAGTTAAATAAAGTTGAAGTTTCTTAAATCATTGGACACAACAAAGGCAACGGGAACGGATAAATCGGGCCCCGTCTTCTGAAAATGGCAGCTTCGGAAATTGCAGAATCTATAACTTTTATTTGCAACTGCAGCATTCAAAAATCATTGTTTCCGGACAAATGGAAAGATGCTAAAGTTTCTCCACTTCACAAAAATGGACCATGCGATGACGTCAATAATTATAGACCAATATCTGTTCTTCCTGTATCATCTAAAATACTTGAAAAACACGTTCATTTGTCATTGACGAGCTATCTTAATGAGCATAACCTTCTTCACCAAACTCAGTCTGGTTTTAGATCCGCCCACTCTTGTGAAACGGCTCTAGTAAACATGATTGACAGGTGGCTCCAGTCTCTGGACAATAGTAAATTGGTCGGGGTAGTTTTGGTTGATTTTAAAAAAGGCTTTTGATCTTGTAGACCATAATATTCTTGTTCAGAAACTTAAATTGTATAACCTAAGTGAAAAAGCCTTAAATTGGTTTTCGTCATATTTAATGAATCGCACACAACGAGTATCAATAAATAATGTTTTATCAGAACATAGATCTGTCTTATATGGCGTGCCACAGGGCTCAATACTTGGCCCGCTTTTGTTTTTAATGTTTATTAATGACCTTCCTCTATATACAAATGACGTTACAACAGACATGTATGCTGACGACACCACTTTATTTGATATTAACATTTCAAAAGAGGCTGTACAAACCAATCTTCAAAAGGCACTTTTAAATCTTGATGTCTGGTGCAAACACAACGGTATGGTGATAAATTCTTCCAAAACCAAAGTAATGCTTATAACCACCTCACAAAAACGAAGTAAATTAGACAATGATTCATTGCACTTGAACTATAAGGATGTAACTCTTCAGATGATTTCTTATGACAAAATATTAGGTGTTTATGTAGATAATAATCTCACATGGTCATACCATATAAATTTCGTAACCAAAAAAGTGTCTTCTTATTTGTGGCTTCTCTCTAAGATTAAGGAATATTTAACTATTGAAAACCGGGTCAAATTCTACAAATCGTATATTCAGCCCCATTTAGACTTTTGTAACATCATATGGGGTAATACTTCGCAAAGAAATCTTTCAAAAATTTACAGACTCCAGAAAAGGGCCTGCAGAATTATTCTTAACTATGAAATAGATGATATGGTTAATTGTTTTAATACATTGAAGATATTAACAATCTATGAACGGATATTTTTGAGGAAGGCAAAATTTATGTATAAAGTTTATATCCAGGAAGCGCCTTTATACATTCGTAATATGTTCGAACCAACGGTCGTAAATAACGAAGCTCGAATTTTAAGGTCATCTTCAAATAACAATTTTGTGATTCCCAAACCAAATAAAGAATTATTCAAATTTAGCATATCATACTCCGGTACATTAATCTGGAATATCTTACCCGATTATATTAAAATGTCAAATAATGTGTCAACTTTCCATAATCGATGCATCAAGTGGATGAAATGTCAATAATGTTCTATGTCTTTATTTATTTTTTTTTTCTCTCTCTCTCTCCCTTCTTCTTCGTTTGTATATATAGAGAACTTTTGCAAGCTCCTGGCCTGTGTGAAATCGTGTATAGGTGGGGAAGTGTGTGTATTACATGCTTGAATTATGCGTGTAAATCTTATACACGCAGCAGGAGCCGGAGCTCGTTCTTGCATTTCGTTTTTTCGGTAAGGGCGGGTTACGGAACGGCCTGTGTTTAGGTTGAAAATTTGTGATATTTTTCTTATTTGCTCAGGATATGGGTTGTGGGTGCTCGTTAGAAGCCACCTCATATATACTGAGGCCGTTTTGACGAGTACCCGCGGCACGTGTCTTTGGGCGGGAATGAGAAGACTAATGTATGCCTATGTGAGCCTCAGTTGCCAGTGGGGTATGGAGGGTTATTCATTACACGCACTTGTGACTGTGATGGACTTCCCTTCTCTTGAGGAAAAGTGTAGCTGCAGGCATATAAAGATAGACATTTTCACCTCTGACTTGGGGAGCTTGCTGATCTGTGAGTGTATGACGTATTTTATATATTAATTATTTTTGTTGTTGTTGTGTAAATTGTGTATATTTGTTAAGTGGGCCTCAAGGAAGAGTAGCTTGTAGCTAATTGTGTCACCCACTGTAAATAATAATAATAATAAAGTCTTTATTATTATCTTGAAAAACGTCAAAATACCAATATTCCGAAGTCAGTATTAAGTACAGGGTATCTAACTATTTGTATACTTTATCCACTTTTGGATCAAAGAATTTAAAAATGCATGGCATTAATATACATTCTCAGACGTGACGGCATATGACGTATATTATATACCGTCGAGTCTGAGAATGCATACATTAAAACATTACGAAAACACACCCGTGTGACATAGCGCATTATTTCATAATATGCAAATTGAGTACCATTTGATGAAAATTTGTGAAACATCTATTTTCTTACTTTTACTCCAAAACATAGGTTGTGGGTGGTTGTAACATGTAGAAACGAGGCAGTTATAACAACTTATGTCTAGGAGCGGACATAAGCCAATTAAGTACCCCTGTAAACTGTAAAGGGTTTAGAAGGGTGTTCATTTCACGGACTTGATATCATGATGACTGCTAAAATCTAATGAACGTATTATTTTGTCACTTCTCACCCCTCACTTTGGTCACGCTTAGTTCTGCCAAGAAGGTCGATTATTTTTTCTGCATCTCCGCTTACCTGGTTTTTGATTAGCGATACTGTAAAGATGTTGTAAGGACCGTGAAACCAAATTAAAAAAAAATCTAATACAAAACGATAAATTATTTTTGACATTTTTAAACAATTTTCTGTATCTGAGATATATGATTACACGCCAGATAGTATCCACGCATCATCAAGTACTCATACCTCATACATGTATTACAATTGGAATGGCTAGTTGAAGATGATCATTTTCATTTCTTTTTTTTTTTTTTTTTGCAGAGGCAATAATTCGACATTTTTGTGGAAGTTAACATACCCTTATCGCTATTATTTTGTGGATAACGTCATGTCATGAGAATCATGCGGCCAAATGTGTATTCTATATTACGAAAATACGCCTATACAAATACATTGTAAATTTTTCCGCCAAATAATGATATTTTTCATATGAAAAATTGTGATATTTTTCTTATTTCTGTTCAAAATATAGATGGTGAGTACTCGTTGGAACTGCAAAATGTAGATTGTGGATACTCGTTAGAACCGCCTCGGTGAGTCGGTTCTAACGAGTACCCACAATCTATATTTTAGAGCAGAAATAAGAAAAATAATGTTGACCCCTGTAAACCCCAGTTTTACTTTATAAAAGTGGGGTTCAAGGGGGTCAAAATTGTATAGGCGTGTTTTCGTGATGGGCAATAGAAGTCAACATACCATTATCGTTGTTATTTAACGGATAACGTCATGTCATGAAAATCATGCGACCGAATGCGTATTCTAATGCACTTGCGTATGCAACGCGACGTCTGATTGGATAACATCAAAAATTTGCGTCAGTATATTCTGCGATATACTTAGCCTTGTTCACCAAGCTGTTCTAGTGATTCAGATCAAGATCATGCGATCTAGCTTTGTCTAGCGTCTGGATGATCAAGACTACGATATACTGTCGTACACCCGACGTCATCATGGCCCGTAAACGTCGGTTTTCATTGGCTGGGATTTGGTTTTATGCAGCTCACATCGTTTGCCGTTTTGTGCAAAATAGTTCATTTTTTAACAACCGAATAAGTGCATTAGAATGGGGGATAACTGTATTGCAAAATTGTCATTTGGGGAGGTAAATCGTCGGTTTTACGGTCGCATATTGCGTTTTACGTCTCCGCTGATGCGTCGCCGTAAAACGAAATTTCCGACCCAAAAACCGCTGATTTACCTCCCCAAATGACAATTTGAATACAGTCATCCCCTAATCCTAACCCTTATCTTGCTGAATATTCATTTAAGCTACACCCATTTCTGTCTATGAACCAATCAAATTACTTGATGTAATTTATTCCTACAAATTCATAAACTGAATGCCAAACAGTGCAGATCCTGATCAGATGGCTTTTTCAGAAAAGATCTGTTCTGGATCTACACTGTTTGCAAAGATAGGGGTTGTCGTGAACAGCAAGATAAGGGCTAACACTGGCCGCCTATATAGCCTTTAGAAAAAATCAAGTGATATACTGAGTGATAAATCACTGGACGGAAGAGCGCGACGCGAAGAGCCGCCTTTTTATCCCGTTACATGACGTCATTCACTGTTACCCTGGCGTTAGATGGTGTAACGTCGTTTTCTAGCATCAAATATGTTATGAAAACAGGTTAATGCATGTGATCGAGTCAATTATATTGGAGGGATTCCTTTTAATAATGGCGAAAGATAGGGTGAATCTGAAGGAATCAATAGCATTTTCGTGTGTTAGAATCGAAATAGACCAGCTCTAGTGGCGTGATTTATTGAGTGATATATCACTGTTTGTCGGTAGGTTGTAAGTAGACAAATCACTCGCGCTACGCGCTCGTGATTTGATATACTTTACAACTGACCTCCAAACAGTGATATATCACTCAGTAAATCACGCCACTAGAGCTGATCTATTTCTTAACTACATGTAGCGCGTAACGTCATGATGCCCGGCGTCCCTGACAACCTTTTTTTTTATTATTGGAATTCTTATCATCACGAAAACACGCCTATATAATTATAATCCCCTTGAACTCCCATTTATATAGTAAAATTGACGTTTTCAGGGGTAAACCTTATTTTTCTTATTTCTGCTATAAAATATAGATTGTGGGTACTCATTAGAATCGCCTCGATGAGGCGGTTTTAACGTGTACCCACAATCAATATTTTGAGCAGAAATAAGGAAAATATCACACTTTTTCGTCCTAAAATTTTAGTTTTTTTTCGGCGAAATATTTACAATGTATTTGTATAGACGTGTTTTCGTAATGTAACTTCATCGACAATAAAATCCGATCTTAATCTTTTCCACTCTCTGAGAAAACAAAGTGTTGCTATTTTTCTTATTCAGGAAATTATGAAAATTGTCCCCATAGGAAACAATTTGCAGGAAATGTTAAATTATGTTTTCTGGAAAAATACGAAAAATAGATTAATATGGTCTGATGCATAACAATGCCCAGCATGCAGAGCGTTAACTCTATATGACAAACATGATCCTGTAGTCGTGGTTATTTCCGAAAACACGCCTAATCAAATACGTTACAAAACTGAAAATTTTCACATAAAAAAATGTGATATTTTTCTTATTTCTGCTCTAAAATATAGATTGTGTGTACACGTTAGAACCGCCTCATCGACTATGTAAAAAGTGGGGTTTAAGGGGGTCAGACTTATATAAGTGTGTTTTCGTGATGATATGAAATTAATAGGACTCCCGGCCACGCGTAAAATCTGCTATATTGGAGACGCGGAATCGCCTATCTGTTCCTCTGGGCACACGTTGTTTCAGCAATGTCGCAACACTGTCGATGAAACGTCGCGACGTTTCAGCAAAGTCGACGCTGAAACGACGTTGCATATGAAAAGTGTGCTCGCTAAGACCAGACGGGAGTAAATTATTGTTAGGATACACCTTCAGGTGAGGCAGTTTCTTCAAAAATATTTTTGTCTCCCATGTACGGAACCCGGGAAGGGACATGATTTTTTATTTTTATTATGTTGTGCGAACAAGATAATATCTTGAGCGGACAAGATATTATCTTGTTCAGACAACTATTATTTTGTGCGGACAAGATATTATCTTGTGCAGACAAGATATGATCTTCTTCGCACAACATAATATCTTGTTTGCACAACATAGATCTTGGGAAGTTGTGCGGACAAGATATTATCTTGTGCGGACAAGATATTATGTTGTGCGGACAAGATAATATGTTGTCCGCACAAGATAATATCTTGTCCGCACAAGATATTATCTTGTGCGCACAACTTATAAAATAAAAAAAAAAAATCATGTCCCTTCCCGGGTTCCGTACCCATGTCAAAAGTTGCATTTTTTTTTCCTTTTAGAGCAGACCCTTTTTTTCACAAGAAACTGTTTATACCAAAAGGAATATAAAATTGTATCCTTTTTAAGAATGGTGTATCGATCATCCTTAACAAAATAAATTCTAGAAATGCCTTTCACATAAATAAGTGATAATCTTTAAGGAAAGAATTTGCACCCCCCCCCCACCCCCGGCCCTCGAGTTGAAAATTCATACCCTCGAAGAGCAGACACTGGCTGCAGCAGAAGCCGGCTCTTTTGGCGACGCGGATAGAGTGGTTGGCTTTTACACGAAAGTAAGCAACGGGACAGTGTTGCTTGACTGCGAATACTACATTTATCATATGACGTCGCGTCTGAGAGTGTAATAACGCCATGTATTATTTTCGATAATCCACTAGTGGATTATATATGCAAATTAGGTAGATACGTCCCGTGACGTTACATGAACGACGTCCTTATTGACGTCGCGTTTAGTAACGGCGGAATATTGACATTTTTGTAAACAATCGTGAATAAAATGCGTTTTAAATGTCATATGATAAATAGGATCTTGCATTCGTGCTCATGTATTATTGAATTTATTAAACTCGTTGAGGAAAAGGGATAAAATGCTCGGCAGAGCCTCGCATTTTATCCCTTTTCCTCAACTCGTTTAATAAATTCAATAATACATGAGCACTCATGTAAGATCCTCTATATAAGCGATCTCTGAATTCCGAAAATTGGGATCGTAACGCTGATTGTGCATATCATGTACCCAATCACACAGACTCATGATATGCACAGTCAGCGTTACGCACATATTATAGAAATGAAATGCATTTACAAGGGCTGAACAAAGACAGATTAGTCTTGTAACTGACAAACTGGAAGTATTCAGTTTCTGTGGAAGATAGTAAGATCACCCGATTTAGTGGTGACAAGCGCATGTTGTAGACATACTTTTTTATATATGTTCTGGAGAAAAACATTTCATATTAGATATTGTTTATTAATACGCGATTAAATCACATAATAATTATTCTCTCATAATAAACAATTTTTTTTTTTGGTTTGGGTTTTACGGCCTTTTCAAGATTATTTTACTCATATCGAGCCGATCGTTAATCATAGGTGGGCGAAAATCGGAGTACCCGGAGAAAAACCACCTGACCTACCGTTGCAGAACTTGGCGTCTCACACCTCATAATAAACAACTGAAACGGTACTGTCCTTTTCCTTACTTTGTAAAGTATTTCTATGCATTATGACCAGTAAGAAATTTGGCAGAGAAAATAGTCTTTAAGCCCGCAATCAAAATCACTAAAATTTCATTTTCATTGTGATATATTGACGTACAAGTGAGCTTTCCAAAGTGTAGGGGCTATGTTTATATATGAATTTAATTTGAGTGAAATACTCCCGTTTCAAACTCGTGACTTGTGTGTACCGAGTTGTCCTTAATATTGAGCTAGTTTTGTTAAATATTCTTTAGAAAATCTCCATCAAGTAAAATGTACTGAATACAAACATTTTTTCAACTTACATTTCAAAAACTAAAAGTGCTTACACGGTGTCTGAATACACTCGATACTCGGGCTCAAAATAATGACCAACTATGAACAGTGGGTGTCACCTTGCCTCAAAGTACGCAATTGAAATTATCTTTAATAAAAGGCATCACGCTAATATTTGTGTCTTATGATTTCAGGGTATGATTACCCTGTAAACCCCACTTAATATAGCGAGGCTTTAGCGTGAAACTATTCTAAGTGACATTTTTCATGAAAAACACTTTTTCCATAGTTTGATGGTATTTTACATTTTACAACATGTGTACAAATTTCCCCATTGTGCACTAACAAATTGCTGAGAAGAACACATATTTGTCCAACTAGTTTATCTGCATTTTATGGTTTCAGTCAATGCGAAACTAGTGCATCTGTTCATTTAACCCTTAAATTTCAGTATTTTAAGCAAGCACTGTATACCTCACCAGACGCCGTGCTCTGCCGTGTTATGTGGTATCTGATTAGATATCTACTGTTTGCCAATGCCCCAGTTCACAAGCCCAGTCCATGTTTTCCTTTTTACAACGCTCTGACCCCACGAGGAGGAGACTAGCACTGCCTGGTACCTGGAGTATGTCAGTGACAGTCACATGGACAATAGCAGGTGGGAAGCTTCTGTAGTAAGTAATTTTGGGTTGATTGATAAGCCAATGCCCCAGTATACTAGCTCAGTCCAGATTTTACTTTTTACACAGCGCCCTGACAACACATGGAGAAGACTAGCACTGCTATAAATTACCGTTAGCTTGGTAGTGACAATAGCAGGCGGTTAGTTACTCTGCTCTATAATGTAGACTTTTCAGCTTCATCCTAGGCCCTTCTGTATATACTTGTACAATATATTAAATAGGACCAGCACAACAGATTCATCTTTCTGCATTTACATTATTTCATTGATTATGCTGAAGAGCGTTTGCAAAACAAGCGTTAAAACATTTTGCACGCTCATGTTAACTGCCCACTTACTGTATATCCACAAAACTGGCAAGCAGTAAAGATTGCTGCAACTGATCGGCGGCTTCACTAAGTACATAAAGTATATAGACTTTTGTTAAACTTGCAATAAATAAAATAAATCAGAAACCCCTTAAATTGAAATGGAACTGTACAAAGTTATTAGATGAAGACCCTATTTGTCACACCGCTGGCAAGATTAAACTGAAGTAAAGTCTGCCAGACAGACAAACCAATCATGAGTTCAGATGTCATACATTCTTCTCTGTGTATTTACTGGCCCCCTCCCATTGGGGCTTATAGTAAAGGTTGGGCTGCATGGTGCTTCAACCCCAAGCTGAAACCGACTGTACATGAGTACTCGTAAACCGCTTAGATGGTCTAAGCCTGCCCAGGCAAAGTGGTGCAAATCGGACCCTGCATATTCGTCTGTTTGGTGGTAGGGCTTGAGATTCCATTTTATCTAAATGTCGGGTAAAAGTCCCACAAAATTGGAAGCAGATAACATCTCCAAAATGACCTAAATAGTGTTGATGGGGGCATAAACCATCAATTCAAACAAACAAACTTCTGACAACAAAAATCACAGGCAGAGGTTTTGTGTGTTTTGTAATGACACAGAACCTGTAGTTTATGGTTAACTGGTTTATTTAATAAACATTGAGCCAGTGAAATTCCTGTGGCTTGTATAAGCGTGGCTGGGTGGTAGGGGGATGGGAGCAAACTATGGAGTTTCCAATATAAATATAGCCCACAAGTTTATGTTCCACAGTGTCCGTTAGTCGCCCGATAAGGTCCATCAATGGTCTGCAGCTTACTTCGGCTGCATCCAGAAAATGGTGATTCCAGAGAACACATGTAGTTGCCAATCACAAAAATTGTTGTCTGCTTTGTTGTCTGCTGGTTACTTTAAAAGTTATTGCTGCAAACAATGTGGATTGAATGTGGTCCAAGATCAGACAGCTACCCTAGGAGCAGTTTGATCTACACCCACCATGTTTGCCTACATGCAAAAGATAGGTGTGAAAAGTTGGCAAGAATATTAAGCAGACAACATACACAGACAACATTTTCAGATGCAGTTTTTACTTGGCATCTTAAGGGTTAATTAGACAGCACTGTTTGGTTGAAGGTCCTGAACTGAAACTTATAAATTGAAGTGGAGGCAATGATATTAAGCCACACCTACCATCAGAGATACCAAATGGAAAGAAACACAAACATGAAATGACTAGATCCTAATGGAAAGATCAATAGCAGAAAGCCAAAAGGACAGTTATTTTCCCACAAAATGGCCAATTGGCTATCCAAAATCCCAAAAATATAAGCGATAAACATATTCAAAGACACAAAAATAAACCGCAACAGAAAAACCGTGTGGGCTTAAATTGATTTTATGCGACCGCAATCCTCACCCTTACTCCCGTCGCTATTTAAACAAATAATTTGTTTAGTCCACATGAAGGCTTCCTAACTCATCAGTGCAACAGCTCTGAGAACACAAAAATCAAACAACCACAGAATGAAACAACGGTGAGGACTTGACAGCAAGAAATAACTGAAATGCTGGAGCAAAAGGAAACCAACAGTTAGACTCTGATAGGCCCGACCAGAGACCCTTAATCAGCCCCACCCATTGAGGCTTGAAGAAATAGATGGGCTGCATGATGCTTCCACGCAGAGCTGAAACTGACCTTACACGAGTACTGGTAAACCGCTTAGAGGATCTAAGCCTGCCCAGGCAAACGGCCGCGAGTCTGACCGTCCATGCTTATAAACCCTATTGGTTTCATTGGGCAATAGGGCTTGAGATGTATACAGTGTTGATGGGGACGTTAAACCTCAAATCAATCAAACAATCAGAGACCCTTAAATTCCAGTTTTTTAAGCAAACAGCTGATCAGACTCCGAGTTCTGCGGCATCTGATCTGGGTCCATTCTCTTAGATTCTATTGATAACCCTCTTATGCAACACTCTGGCCTAAAATTGATAATAATACTGTAACTATTTTCTATTAATAACCTGGGTTTCCCCAAATAAGTGATAGTCACATGGACTCCAGCACTGAAAGAGATTTTGTGCTTAGTAACTTTGGGTCAATTGATAAACAACTGACCCAAAATGGGGGTTGAGTTATGGAGATCACAATTATAGTTGCACCCACTGAATTGTGATTCCAAGCATCATCAACATTTAAAAGGGTGTTAGTACTTTGGGGACCACCACAAGGCTATTCTGGCAGGGGAGATAATTAACATAATGCTGCACTTACAGCTATGGGTTTGCTTATGTGTCCTTCTGAAACTTGTGTACAAGTATACCAAGTACCATCAATATATATTTCAAAGGTTGTTGCAGTTATGGCCATTACAATGTTATACAGTCAGGGGAGATAATCACAATATCATGGCTCCCATAGTTGTGGTTCTTGCTAATAACACACCTCCTTAACATCATGTAAAACTGTACTCAGTGTCATAAATAGGTCTCTAAGTATGTTAGAGTTTTGGCTATCACAAGGTTCTGTTGTCAACTAAAATACAATTGCACCCAAATTGGTGGTTTTTGCACATGACATGCCTTCTTATCTTCTAAGAACAATCGTTACTAATCAAAGGGATTGAAGTTATAGTTATCACAAGATACTATTGCCAAGGTAACAGTATTGCCAAGGTAACAGACTAAAATACAATGACAGCCAGAGTTTGGTTCTTGCTAATGACATGCCTTCTTAACCTTGAGTATAATCTTTCCAAGTGTCATCAATATATCTCAAAGTATATGGAAGCTATGGTGAACACAAGGTTATGTTGCCATGGGAGATAACTAAAATACTATGTCATCTGGAGTTCTGGTTCTTGCATATTTTGAATGTCTTCTCCTCCTCGTCTACTTTTGTACCATGTGACATCATCATACCTCAAAGGGGTTACAAAGGCCACCAGAGTTGTCAGCCCCGCCCATTGGGGCTTGAAGAAATATATGGGCTGCATGATGCTTCCACGCAGAGCTGAATCCGACCTGCACACAAGTACTGGTAAACCGCTTAGAGGATCTAAGCCTGCCCAGGCAAAGCGGTGCGCATGCTAATAAACCCTATTGGTTTCATTGGGCGACAGGGCTTGAGATGTCATTTCATCTCAATGTCAGGTAAAAGTCCCACAAAATTGGAAGCAACGTCTCCAAAATGACCTTTACAGTGTTGACGGGGATGTTAAACCTCAAATCAAACAAACCACCAGAGTTGTGGTTCTTGCACATGACATGTATACCATGGTATTGAACCTTGATTGTTATCTCAAAAAGTATTGGAGCAGTCGAAATTATAGATAGATGAAGGGACAAGAATAACTGATATCCATGCTTCCTAATAAAATCTTATAATAATCAAACTTCATTTTTTTAGAAAGAGAAGTAAAATGAAAAGGCATATTCTCCCTAAATTCAAAATTATCATCAATGGTTGATATGTCTTTAACAACTCTCAGTCATTCTATGGACTGGTATAATTGTAAATTTGATGCGAGAATAAAATCTATTTTTTAAGTTTCTGCTGAAACAAAATAATTACATCATAATTATAAATTTACTTTCTACTTAATGCAATACTTTTTTGGCTTCAAATTGCTTCAAAACCAGCTTTTTCCATAAGATAGACTAGTTTCGCACTAAACATTATGGCCGTAAATGTTCAATTTCAGCGCGTAACTAGTCCATGTGATGATTTCTTTTATTTTTTAGATATTTTCAATAAAAACTGTCCACAATGTTTACAAAACACATTTTAAACTCAAACACTCTTTCAGAATTGTTATAGTAGTCAAAGCAGTAAAGAATTTCAGTTTTTCCTTCTCCTGTAAAATTATGAAAAATGCAGATGGAATAGTTTCGCACTAAAGCCTCGATAGAGAAAACTTAGATTTACAGAAGAACACGTTATTCTTCTTGCTTCTGCTCCAAATCATAGATTGGAAAGGTTTGTTGGGTGTACTCATTAGAATCGCCTCAATGAGGCGATTCTAATGAGTACACACAACGTAAGATTTACTTCACAGTAAATCGAAAATGTATCTTGAGGCCATTCACAGCAAGGCCAGGCATTATGTGTTGCCCTCAGTAGTTCGAACTAACCCCACATCGAACAAAATATCATAGTCCCGAAAGTATTCGAGTTACTGAATTTGAACTGAACATGTGCTATTATAGACCTACGAAAACCGCCTTAGACGAAAGTGAATTTTTCAAAATTTGGTTAGCGGTCTAGACCCAATAATTTCACAGCCCAAAATGTGAAGAAATAGTGAATGATTTTATATTAATAAGTTTATGCATGTAAAATAATCTTTTAAAGTAAGTTTTCTTTTTCATGGCAGAGGTCAGTTAATCAATATTGTTTCCAAGTCATTCATTATAAACACATACCACTTTTAACATGACTAATTTGAATTTAACATATAGACTAAGACCTTGCTGTATTTTAAATGAGTTTTTGTTTGAAATTTGAAAATTCCATACCTTTGCACTGTTTTTCATAGTACAGTGTTCTAGTGAAGGGAACTCGAAGCTCATACCCAGCCAACAAAGAATGCTATTTGGTGTTGGCCGGGTCTTAAACTGCTGAACGCAAGCATTTGTTGTGAATGTAGGATGTTTTGGTAATCATGTTTGCAATCCGTATATCGGTTTATTATGCATCTTAATAACCGTGTAAAACTGCACACGTTTCGCGAAAGACAACCAGTTTCATGAGTTTCAGATGGTGTAAAAATCTCTCATCCAATGATTATTTTTGCTGCACGTTCCTGTAGTTTCAGCAGACTGTTAGTGGTTGTGTTGCAATAGGACAGCGACTCCAAGTTATACAAAGTATGAAGGCTCTATCTAAAACGGTTCAAAATTTGTGACCAATGTTAATGTTTACTATAAAGTAGGTCCCAGGTTAAGGCTAAAATCACGGGTCAAATGAGTCACAAAGAACCAACATGTCAAATTAAAAGGCTCTATCTGAAATGGTTCAAGAGTTATGACCAAGATTATTGTTTTATTTAAAGGAGGTAACAGGTCAAGGTCTAACTTTTTGCATGTGTGGGAAACCCTTGTCACAAGGCACCCACATGCCAAATATGTAGGCTCTATCTCAAACGGTTCAAAAGTTATGATCAGTGTAATTTCTTCCTTAAGGTAGGTTGCAGGTCAAGGCCACGGTTCAATTTTTTTGTATGAGTGAGAAATCCTTGTCATAAGGAGCCAACATGCCAAATCGAAAATGTATCCTGAGGCCATTCACATCTAGGCCAGGCATTATGTGTTGCGAACTAACCCCATATCGAACAAAATATCATAGTCCCAAAAGTATTCGAGTTACTGAATTTGAACTGAACAAATGTGAAAGCTCTATCTGGAACGGTTCAAAAGTAATAATCAATGTCGTTTTTTCTTTAATGTATGTCACAGAACAATATCAAGGCCACAGGTCAAAATACTTTGATCCAACGGGAAGCCCTTGTCACAAGAAACACACATGCTAAAGGCTCTATCTAAAATGGTTCAAAAGTCATGACCAGTGTTAGTTTTTTTCTTCAAAGTACATTTGTAGGTCAACGGTCAAAGTCAAGGTCGCAGGTTAATTTTTGTATGAGCGGGAAGCTCTTGGCACAAGAAACCCACTTGCCAAATGAGAACGCTCTACCTCTATCCCAAACGGTTCAAATGTTATAGCCAATGTTAAAACCAACATACAAACCACAGACAGGACAAAATCAATATGCCCCGCTATCGCTACCGGGGACATAAAAATCGGCGAAGCCGGTCTCGGTAGCTCAGTCGGATGCGCATCTGACTGGTGATCAGTAGGAGGAGGGTTCGATACCTGCCGGGGTCGACAACAGTCTTTCATAGAGATTGATCATGAAATCTTTTCTACGGCCATTCTCTCTCTTCCGCTGATTCAAGAAGGGCAGTTGTCAGTTTCTGGCGAAAGAATTTGTGGATAGGTAAACTGATCTGCTAAAAATGACCTAAAATAGTGTTGACTGGGCTGTAAAACTCCAAAAACAAAACAAAAAAAAATGGGCGAAATGCTGGTATGAGGATTGATATTGTTTCATGCTTTCTCTATTTACATAAATTATTATTCACCAGTGGTATTCTCCGTGCGACAATCAGATATACACAATCAATTTGAACAGCCCAGCTTGTTTAGTTAGTCAATGCAAATTTTTCCAAAGTTAACATAGTAGTCTGTTGACCTTTTTCTTATAAAACATTGGCCACTGAAGGCAGACCATGGAGGTGATTCAACATAGTACCTTAACCTTTAACCTGCTGAATATTCAATTAAGCCACACCCATTTCTGTCTATCAACCAATCAAATTACTTGATGTAATTTACTGCTACAAATTCATAAACTAAATGCCAAACAGTGTAGATCCAGATCAGATGGCTTCTTCAGAAGCCATCTGATCTGGATCTACACTGTTTCCAAAGATAGGGCTTGTCGCCTACAGCAGGGTAAAGGTTAAACTGACTGGTAAACAAAACCGATGCTTTTAAGTGTCATGTAGATTAAATGTTTATATTGTATACGAGCTGTTTAAATATTTATAGAATCGTCGCTTCTTTATACAGTCCTATATTCGAATTCATATGCTCCACTTTTCGTATAGACCTAATACAGGTCCCGTCAATCGGGGCTTGGAGAAATAGATTGTGCTGCATGGTGCTTCCGCGCATAGCTGAAACTGATCGCACATAAGTTCTGGTAAAGCACTTTATAAGCCGGCCAAGTTAATGTGGCGTGGGTCCCTGCATATAAAACCTATTGGTTACATTGGGCTTCAGATGTCATTTCATCTCAATGTCCGTAAAAAGTCCCACAAAATTGGGCGCAAAGCAGTGATGATTGGGACGTTAAACCTCCGTTCAAACAAAACAAACATATTATTTGAAATAAAGAAATAAATGTTTGAAAAACAAAAAATCACTATATGCCACGGGTATTCACAAACAAGAGGCCCATGGGCCACTATGCTCACCAGAGCTCAGGTGCGCACTGCCCAATGGCAGCCATGTATTTTAATCTACCAATTATAAAGTCTCCCAAATAGACCCCCATATTCAAATGAGCACCCATCTGGACTCAGTTTCTGAAAGCTTAGACCTTTTATGAAGTAGAGGGTGTAGGGCATGGACCCAATGGAGCACTGGTTGGTATCACTAAATGCGTTTTTATCTTAAGGAACAATATATATGCTGTAGCCGTGGGGATCTGTATGCCGGAGATATAAGGCCTCTGGAGGGGTTGGGACTATCCTGTTGATCTCAGGAAAGCCCAAGATTGTTGTTCCTAAATGTGTCTTATGATAAGGACCAAGAATATATATGGTTTATGGGTGGGAATCTGAACGGTTTCTGATATATGAGGCCCTTCTATGAAGTGGAGAGGAGAGGAATGGCCCCTGCGGACCCCCAAATTGGTGTGCTATTGATAAGGAACAAGAACATATACGATTATGGGGTGAGGATTTTAATGGTTTCTGAGATATATGACCTTTTAAAGTGGAGGGGCGGGGCACATTGCCCCTGCACAAAGTGACCCCAAGGAAAGTCTTATCATAAGGAATAAGAATATTATAGTTTAGTGGTGGGGATCTGAATGATTTCTGAGATATATGGCTTTTAATGAAGTAAAGCAGTGGGGCATGGCCCGGGCACCCTGGAGTACTCCCAAGCTAGTGTTATTTGAATGCGTCTTATCATAAGGAAGATGAATATATATGGTTTAGGGGTGGGGCTCTGAACAATTTCTGAGATAAATGGCCTTTTGTGAAGTGGTGGGGTGGGGCAAGGCCCTTGCTTGACCCGGGAGACCTCCAGGTTGGTGTCAATGAATTTGTCTTATCATAAGGCACAGCAATATATATGGCTTACAGATGGGGATCTGTAAGGTTTCAGAGATATTGGGTCTTTTATGAAATGAAGGAGTTGGGCACGACCCCGGCACATCCCAGGAGACCCCACATTAGTGTCACTGAATGTGTCTTATCATAAGAAACAAGAATATATAAGGTTTAGGGGCGGGGACCTGAATGGTTTCTGAGATATATGGCCTTTTGTGAAGTGAAGGGCTGGGGCAAGGCCCAGGCGCACCCAGGAAGACCCCCAAATTGGTGTCAATGAATGCGTCCCTTCATAAGGAACAACAATATATATGGTTTAGGGGTGCGGATCTGTAAGGTTTCCAAGATATTGGGCCTTTATGAAATGGAGGGGTGGGGCATGACCCTGGTGCATCCCGGTTGGACCCCCAGGTTGGTGTCACCAAATGCGTCTTATCCTAAGGAAAAAGAATATATATGGTTTTGGGATGGGGATTTGAATGGTTACTGAGATATATGGCCTTTCGTTAGGTGGAGGGGTGGGGCAAGACCCCGGCGCACCCCGGGAGACCCCCAAGTTGGTTTCAGTGAATGTATCTTTTCATAAGGAACAATAATATGTTTGGTTTAGGGGTGGGTATCTGTAAGGTTTTCAAACTATTTGGGCCTTTTATGGAATGGAAGGGGTGGGGCATGACCCCCAAGTTGGTGTCACTGAATGCGTCTTATCATAAAGAACAAGAATATATATGGTTTTGGGTCGGGGATCTGAATGATTTCTGATTTATATGGCCTTTTATGATGTGGAGGGGGTGGGGCACGGCCCCGGCACAACCTGGGGGACCCCAGGTTGGCATAAAAGCATATGACTGAGAGAAGTTTACTCATGGAACATTTCTATAAAAAATTTGTCACAATATCTTCAAAGGCTTGGCAGTAAATGCCATATTTCTATTTTCCCCCTTATAAGAAACTCAAAGTTGCCATAGTAACCAAACTAAATAGCTGAATTTCATGAAATACACAAAACCTGTAAAGGCAAATATGGTGAATATTTCCATAAAGTCTCAGCTTCATAGAGCATATGGTTTCTCAGGAGATGATTTTTGAAGTATTTTGTTTCTACTTTTTTCATTTTGGTTTCCATGGTAACCATCAAAAACGAGCAGCATGCCTAAAATCATATGACAGATATCAAGTTGCTTATGGAACATTTCTGTGAAAGTTTTGTCAAAATATCTGCAAAAGCTTTGCAGCTAATGCAATTTTTCAATTTTCCCCATTATAAGTCTATGGAAACTCTAAGTTGCCATAGCAACCAAATTAATGAACAGAATTTCATACAAAACAAAAACTTTCAATCCCCGAGCCCAAGGATGCCATAGATGAAATTTTGGCCCAATCGGCCAAGTGGCTTCAGAGAAGATGGCGTTTAAAAGTGTTTTGACGGACAACGACGCAGACGACGACGACGGACAACTGCCCATCCTATAAGCTCCCCAGGAGCCTTCGGCTCTGGTGAGCTAAAAAATAATATGGTGAATATTTTTATGATGTCCCAGCCTCATGGAGCATATGGTTTCTGAGGAGATGATTGTTAAGTTTTTTAGCTCACCAGAGCCGAAGGCTCTGGGGGAGCTTATAGGATAGGCAGTTCATTGACTTATAATGTGGAAAACTGAAAATGGCATTTACTGCCAAGTCATTGCAGATATTTTGACAAAACTTACATGGAAATGTTCCTTATGTAAACTTCTCTTAGCCATATGCTTTTATGTCAACCTGGGGATCCCCTAGGTTGTGCCGGGGCCATGCCCTGCCCCCTCCACTTCAAAAAATTGCCTTATATCTCAGAAACCTTACAGATCCCCACCCCTAAACCATATATATTCTTGTTTCTTATGATAAGATGCATTAAGTGACACCAACCTGGGGGTCCCCTGGGATGTGCCGGGGACATGCCCCGACCACTCTAATTCATAAAAGGCCATTTATCTCAGAAACCATTCAGATCCCCATCCCTAAACCATATATATTCTGTTCCTTATGATAAGACGCATTAAGTGACACAAACATGTGCCCCCCACTGGATGTGCCGGGGACATGTCCCACCCCCTCCACTTCATAAAATGCCATTTATCTCAGAAAGCATTGAGATTCCCAGCCCTAAACCATATATATTCTCATTCCTTATGATAAGTTGCATTCAGTGACACCAACTTGGGGGACCCCGGAATGTGCCGGGGCAATGCCCAACCCCATCCACTTCATAAAAGGCCAAATATTCCAGAAACCTTAGAGATCCCACCCCTAAACCATATATTTTCTTGTTCACACAGGGTGGCGCCTGGGCCATGCTCCACCCCTTTCACAAAAGATCATATATCTGAGAAACTGTTCAGAGCCCCACCCCTAAACCATATATACTTGTTCCTTATGATAATCAGTGACACCAGCATGCCGGTCCCCCGGGGTGCCACGGGTCATGCCCCACCCCTTTACTTCATTAAAATCCATATATCTCAAAAACCGTTCAGATCCCCACCCCTTAACCATATATTTTCTTGTGCCTTATGATAAGACTCCACTTCATAATAGGCCATATATCTCAGAAACCATTCAAATCCCAATCCTATGATCACATAGTTATTAGACACATTCAGTCACCCCGTCTTGAGGGGTCCTCAGGGGCCAATTCCCTCCCTGCCACTTCATAGAAGGGCCTCATATCTCAGAAACCATTCAGATTCCCACCGTTTAACCATATATACTCTTGGTCCTTTTGATAAGATATATTCAGTGACAACAATTTTGGGCTTTTCTGGGATCTGCCATTTCCGAATCCCTCTATTGCTTAAAAGGCCTTACATCTCAGGAACCATACATATCCCCACTGCTAAACCATATAATTATGTCTCTGTTCCTTTTGATAAGACACATTTAGTGACACCAACCAGGGCTCCTTTGTTTCCATGCCCCACCCTCTCTACTTTATAAAACACCTAATATTTCAGATACAGTCCACATGGGTGCTCATTTGAGTATGGGGTTTGTTTGGGAGACTTTATAATTGGTAGATTAAAATCGTATCATGTTATAATACATGGATGCCATTGGGCAGTGTCCACCTGAGCTCTGGTTTATGAAATTTGGCTCTTTGGTTTGATTAGGCCTCCGTGGTTACGCTTCTCGCCTTGTAAACCAGGGATCGCAGGTTCGATCTCGGGCTTCTCCACACTTTCGGATGAGTCTTTAAACCGAGGTCCCATCTCAATATGACCTTAGCTGTTTGTGGGATGTAAAACTCTTCGGTTTGTTTGCTATGGCAAGTTAAGAGTTTCCATTGACTTATAATGGGGAAAAATGACATTAATGCTTTTCAAGATATTTTGTCACACTTTCATAGAAATGTTCCTTTAATAATGTTCTTTTTTTAACTATTTGTTGCCACAGATGGGAAAGTTTCAATTGTCATCTGTTGTCCTGCAACAACACATTCAAGCGACATCAGAATCTGAAGCCACTAGGCTGAATGCGTCCCAATTTTATCTGTAGCATCCTTGGGCACAGGGCTTCCATGGTTAATTAAAATACATTGCTGCCAGTGGACATTGGGCCCCTGAGATCTGGTGAGCATTGTGGCCCGTGGGCCTCTTGTTTATTATTTTTATTTATCTATTGTTTTTATTTTATTTATTTTTTTGGCATTTTTGGTTTTCATGGTAACCAAAAAATTAGCTGTTCGCCTAAAACCATATGGCAGAAAGATGATTGCTTAATGAATGTTTCTATGAAAGTTTTGTCCAAGTATCTGCAGAGACTTCGCAGTAAGTGCCATTTTTCAATTTTCTCCATACTTAGTAAATGGAAACTCTAAGTTGCCATAGCAAGCCAAAAAAAAAAAAAAAAAAAAAAAACTTCATATGAAAACAAAAAATCTGTTGAGGCAAATATGGTGAATATTTGCATAAAGCCATAACCTCATAGTATAATTTAGTATTTTTAAGTACTTTTTTTTTCTTTTTTTTGGCATTTTGGTTTCCATGGCAACCAATATAAATGAGCAGCGGGCTTTTAATTGTATGGCAGCTAGAAGATTGATTAAGGAACATTTCTATGAAAGTTTTGTCAAAACATCTGCAAAAGTTTTCCCCCATTACAAGACTATTGAAACTCTAAGTTGCCATAGCAACTATAATAAAGAACCGCATTTCAATAAAAACAAAACCTGTAAAGGTAAATATGGTGTATATTTCGATAAAGTCTCAGCCTTACACAGCATATGGTTTCTGAGATGATTTTTAAGATTTTTTGTTCTATTTTTGCGGCATTTTGGTTTCCATGGCAACAATATAAGTGAGAAGTAGGCCTAAAATCACATGACAGTTAGTAGGATGCTTAATGAACATTTCTATGGATTTTTTTTTTCTTCAAAATATCTGCAAAGGCTTGGCAGTGAATGCCATTTTTCAATTTTCCCATTTTTTTCAATTTAAGTCAATTGAAAGTCTAAGTTGCCATAGCAACCAAACTTAAGAGCCCAATTTCATAAAAAAAAACATAAAACATGTAAAGGAAAAATTTTGAATATTTCCATAAACTCTCATCCTCAAAGAGCATATGGTTTCTGAGGAGATGATTTTTTAAGTTTTTTTTTTCATTTTTTTTTTTCATGTTGGTTTCCGTAGCAACCAGTAAAAATGAGCAATAGGCCTAAAATCATATGGCAGATGGTAGATTGCTTAAGGAACATTTCTATAAAAGTTGTGTCAAAATATCTGCAAAGGTTTGGCAGTTAATGTCATTTTTATAATTTTCCCAACTATAAGTCTATGGAAAATCTAAGGTGCCATAGCAACCACACTAAAGAGCCGAATTTCATAAAAAAAAAACACAAAAAAACACAAAATCTGTAAAGGCAAATATGGTGAATATTTTCATAAAGTCTCCACCTCTAAGAGCTGACGGTTTCTGAGGAGATGTTTTTTTAAGTATTTTTTTTTCTATTTTTTTTTTTCATTTTGGTTTCCATGACAACCAACGAAAATGAGCAGTAGGCTTAAAATCATATGACAGAAAGTAGATTGCCAAAAGAACATTTCTATCAAAGTTTTGTCAAAATATCTGCAGAGGCTTGGCAGTAAATGTCATTTTTCAATTTTCCCCATTATAAGTCTATGGAAACTCTAAGTTGCCATAGCAACCAAACTAATGAGCCGATTTTCACAAAAACAGCCGATTTTCACAAAAACACAAACTTTCAATCCCCCAGCCTAAGGATGCTACAGATAAAATTTGGGCCCAATCGGCCCAGTGGCTTCAGAGGAGATGTTGTTTGAAAGTGTTGATGGACGCAGGCGACGCAGACGCAGACGACGGACAACTGCCTAGCCTATAAGCTCCCCCCAGCCTTCGGCTCTGGTGAGCTAAAAATCATAAAGTTTCTGATGCCGTAGGCTGCTTACAAGTTTGTTTCACAATCTAGCAAGCAGACGGAAGGAGCTGTCTGACTTCACTATTTGCTTGGGCGTACCTGTCAGGCCCAATAACTAGGAATATTACAGTATGCGCCTATTTTCTCCAAATAAGTTATTTAGAACTTTTTTGCAGTACATTTTTTTCTCAGATTTATTTTATATATCTATTCTTCGAAAATATGTCACATAACCACCCAACCTTCACGATAACAAACATGTCATATAAAAGGGTTGTCCTTTAGAAGCAAGGAACACACCACAAAACTAGAAAATATGGAGACATACATGTTTTCTGGGCCGTGAAACGAAAACTCCTCTAAATCCCACTTTATATAGAGCAAACTGAGGTTTACGAGGGTATACATTATATCTGCCTTATTTTTTGCTCATTAATTTAGATTGTGGGTACTCGTTAGAACCGCCTCATTGAGGCAGTTCCATCGAGAACACACTATCAATAGTGTAAGAAAAAAATAAGAAAGATATCGCAATTTTTCTTAATATTTGTTATTTCTGACACCATGTTGAACGCCATTATTACACATTGACATGTTTTCCTAATACAGTTTTGGTCGATTGTTTATCAATCGAGTTAACCCTTGACCTGCCGAATATTTAAATATGCCACACCCACTACCAATTATCAACCAATCAGATTACTTGATGCAAATAATTACAACAAAATGACTATCTGAATGACAAACAATGAAGATCCTGATCAGATGGCTTCTTCAGAATTATGCTGCATATGTCCACGTCACAATCACTGACTTGCACTAAATTCAGGTAACGGTTATTTATAGATACAGATGAGGTTGTCTCTATTTACAAAAATGGGCATGTCCAAATCCACCGACGGGACTACAGTCGATTGCAGGGATTCACAGGTAAAGGTAAATACTTACGAGGAGCTTTACAGGTGAAATATATTTCTAAGTATTTCCATGTTCCCGGACAAGTATCGCCGAGCGCTGCATTTGTTGCACTGATCTGACACGATTCCTTGTCCTGACAGAGTTGCTGTACAGCTGCGAGAGAGGTGTGTGATATACAGCCAGTGTCACTGAAGGGTTTGCTGTCATGCGGACAGACCTCTGTTGACGTACGACCGTAATTGGCATACTTGATATCCAGCGTTGAGCCAGATTGCCCAGAACAACTTATGGTGGCACTTCCATCTTCACAAATTATTTTGTCTGAAATTCAAAAGAAAAAGTAGGTTTTATCTAAACATGTGCAGTTGATAAAGACACTGATCGGAACGCACTTTATGTAATACTATTCACATTACATAAACAAGCCTATACAAATACATAGTAATTTTTTCGCCGAAAAAAAATGAAGATTTTATGATGAAAAATTGTGATATTTTTCTTATTTCTGTTTAAAAATATAGATTGTGGGTACTCGTTAGAACCGCCTCATCCAGGCGGTTCTAACGGGTACCCACAATCTATATTTTAAAGCAGAAATAAGAAAACGAGGCGGTTCTAACGAGTACCCACAATCTATATTTTAAAGCAGAAATAAGAAAAATAAGGGTTACCCCTGTGAACCCCAGTTTTACTGTATAAAAGTGGGGTTTAAAGGGGGTCAAGATTATATAGGTGTGTTTTCGTGATGATAACGATAACAACCCAGTGCGACACAGTGCATTTTTCTCCTAAATGACTACTTCTGATGAATATCCGTAATATTTTTTGTTTCTTTATTCTGCAAATATAGAGTGTAGGTGCTCATTAGAACCGCCTCAATGAGGCGGTTCTAACGAGTACCCACAATCTATGTATAGCAATAGAAATAAGAAAATAATGCATACCCCATAAACCCTAGCTTTCTCTATATAAAATGAGGTTTATGGGTGTGTTTATTTATATCAGGGACTTGTTCACGTGACGGATGCTTCTTCTTGGTGACATGGACGTCTGAAGACGGAACCGGTATCCATGCTGATCTGAGTCTGCACTTGGCGCACAAATCCGGAGTTAGGCGACAGTTCGGACCCATGAGGGGATTATCATAGTGTCAGACCAGGAAGCATAGTGTTGAGGATTTACGGATGCATTTCCGGTCTTCTACAAAACAAGAGGACCATGATGGTCTTAAATCGCTCACCCGAGCTAACATACATGATTTTGTTTGATTTGTTTGATTTGAGGTTTAACGTCCCCGTCAACACTGTAAAGGTAATTTTGGAGACGCTGCTTCCAATTTTGTGGGACTTTTACCCGACACTGAGATGAAATGACATCTCAAGCCCTGTCGCCCAATGAAACCAATAGGGTTTATATAGCATGGACGGTCCGACTCGTGCGCACCGCTTTGCCTGGGCAGGCCTAGATCCTCTAAGCGGTTTACCAGTACTCGTGTGCAGGTCGGATTCAGCTCTGCGTGAAAGCATCATGCAGCCCATATATTTCTTTAAGCCTCGATGGGCGGGGGCTGTTAACATACATGAAGTTGCACAAAACTCCACCACAGGTAACTTCTAATAAGCTGTCGGCGATGATACACCGCACCAAGTTTGACCAAATTTCATCGATTCGTTAATGACATATGGTGGAAACAAGCCAAAATTGGCAGTGTTGGTTGGCTATGCCCTTCAAAGTAAGATAAACATCACCAAAATCTAATAAAATCTTTGGTAGGTTGCAATGATATATTGTACCAAGTTTGACCTATATAATCAATTTGTTCATTAGATTATGTTCAGACAAACCAACATTACGAGTTTTTTTTTGGGTGGGGGGGGGGGGGGGGGGGGGGAAGGGGCATATGCCCTTGATAATATTTTCAAAGTCACCAAAATGTAATCAAATATTTGGTAGGTTGAAAAGATATATTGTGCCAAAGTTTGATCAAATTTCATCCATTTGCACGGAGGGTGAGATAGGGTGTAGACAATCCAAAATTGAAAGTCTTTGGGGCCTGTGTCCTTAAAAATAAGGTCAAGATCACCCAAATCCAACCAAATCTGCAGTATCGATATATTGTACAAATTTTGACCAAAATAAATCAATTCGTTGGTGAGATATAGTGCAGACAAGCCATCTTTGGCTAAAAATTAACTGTTTATTGTTTCACAGCCTATGCCCGTGAAAGTAGGGTCAAGGCAAAAAACAAAAAAACAAAACAAAAAAAAAAAAAAAAAACTTTCGACTGTTACCCCTTTATTGTGTTGTAAACATGTAAGTTGGGTCAGAATCCATCTACAGGTTCAGGACGCCAACCCCCAAACACATTATGGCTCCATAACCCTCGGGGTGGTGGTGGTGGGGGGTGGGGCACACATATGCTAACATTGTTAGTTTTCGAAAATCTTCCAAGCTTGTATACCTAAAATACTTATTTGTAAGTTTATGAAAGATCAAGTCAACACTTAGGGACTTATGGTGATGAAAATGTAAAAAGTAGGCTTTTCAGCAATCAAGGGGACATAACTCTATGACAGATAGGCCAACCTTGCCAGTTTTCAACCTCATCCAAGATGTTATCCCCAACCTGCTTATGTGTTAGTTTTAGAAAGATTTGATTAAAGTTAAGGGACCTATGGTGTTGTCAGTATCCGAAATTGGCATTTTCAGCAATCAAAGGGTCATAACTCTACGAGTGATAGGCTGACACCGCAAGTTTTAAAACTGGTCCCAGCTTTTACACCGGACTTACTTCTTTGTAACTTTTAAGACGATCCGATAAAAATGAAGGGGCTATGGTGATGACAACGTCAAAAAGTCATTTTCTGCAAACAAAGGGACGTAACTCAATGATAAATAAGCCAACCGGTTTTCAAACACATCCGAGGTTTTATCCCCATCTTACTTGTGTCTAAGTTTCAAGAAGATCCAATCAAAACTAAAGACAAGGTCAAAAATAAGCATTTTCAGCAAAGAAGGTGACATAAATTCATGGTTAATCTACCGACATCGCCAGTTTTCGAATTCATCCGAGCTTGTAAATCTGCCTTACTTATATGTAAGTTTCAGGAAGTTCCGAATAAAACTAATTGGACTACGGTAATGGCAAGGTCAAATATAGAACAATCAAGGGGATGTAACTCTATGAATAATTGGACGACTTAGCCGGTGTACGAACTAATCGGAGTTTTTATCATCAGCCACCTCACATATAAGTTTCAGAAAGATTCGATCAAAGCTGAAGACGCTACGGTAATGGCAAGTATCTTCCCATTGTAAGTACAGTAAAATTCCTATATTAAGACCACCTTCGGGACTGTTCAAAAGTGGTCTTTAAGACCACTTTTGAACAGTCCCAAAGGTGGTCTCCTATTGGGAGACACTGGGTGTGGAAAACACAGCGAAAGAATAACTAAATCTTTCTCAATAAGCGTTTAACAGCAAATTAAGTCTACATTTTAGTTGGTCTTAAGGGGAATGGGAACACCTTCAGGGGAGGCAACTCTTGCAAAAAGTATTTTTCTATCCCATGTCAATAGGGGTCTACTCTTAAAGGAAAGAATTTGCTCCTAAGAAGCAAATTCTTTCTTTTAAGAGTAGACCCCTTTTTCTGTGGGACAGGGCTTATAGAAAGGCGAACAGGAAGTCCCGACAGTTGTCTCCCTTTGAAAAATGGCGGAAAAATCAGCCAGGTGTTCCCATTCCCCTTAATAGCGGATGTTTACTGTATTTGGGACTATGTGGTTTCAGAAACCAACGTTTTCTTTCGATTTCGATAAAAAGATGATATTATGAATGCCCCACCAGAGGCATGTTACAGATGAGAAATGATTGAGATCAGCCTGCAGGCTGCAAATATATAACAGGTCAATAGTTTGGACGGACAGACGACGGATGGCAGACGACATACCAGACTATAAGCGCCACTAGAGCCCCCGACCCAGGTGAGCTAAATATACCCATTACGAGTAGTTATCTGTCCTGTTGGCAATACGTCGGACCAGACTATGTTGGTAAGCCATTTGCAACTGACTCCTTCAGATACTAATTTGTACGTCAAACTTTTTTTAAACTCTAATATTTTTTTTTTAACAAAAGTAGCCTTAAATCTTGTTATAATTAGGCATGGAAAAATTCTAAGTGACTTTCCCCATCTCGTATGACCAGCGGCCATTCTTTGGGACATTGGCAAACAGTGTAGACCCAGATGTCTGATCTTACTCTGTTTGCTTAAAGTGCGTATATTTTTGTTAAACTGACTACATATAAATTGTGCGCACAAGATATTATGTTGTCCGCACGAGATCTATGTTGTGCGAACAAGATATTATCTCATGCGCACAAGATATTATTTTTTCTGCACAAGATCTATGTTGTGCAAACAAAATAATTTCTTGCGCGCACAAGACAGTAAGTTTTGTGAACAAGATATTGTCTTGTGCGCATAAGATAATAACTTGTGCGCACAAGATATTATGTTGTTCGCATTTTGTGCACACAAGATACTAACTTTTTCGCACAACATATTAAAACAAATTGCATGTCCCTTTCAAACTTTCATTATAACGTTCATTGGATAGATGTGCTGCATGATGCTTCCACGCAGAGCTGAAACCTACCGTACACGAGTACTGGTAAACCGCTTAGAGGATCTAAGCCTGCCCAGACAAAGCGGTGCGAGCCCATGCTTATAAACCCCATTGGATTCATTGGGCGGCAGGGCTTGAGACGTCATTTCATCTCAATGTTGGGTAAAAGTCCCACAAAATTGGAAGCAACGTCTCCAAAATGACCTTTACAGTGTTGACGGGGACGTTAAACTTCAAATCAAACAAAACAAACGTTATAACGTGACGTTAACGTTTTCCCACCCATCGAGCACCGAGATCAACATAGTTCGTGTAGAAGGGCGCGTTTAGTGTTGTCGCATGTAAACAATTACTTCTCTCGATGCCCGCCTCAAAAGAATTCTATGGAAAATATGGCAACAATGTACCAACAGTCGGGAAAATCTTTGAAGTATAACAAATGTATTATTTCGATTCTTCCCTGGCGGCCTCACCTAATGGCTCGGGCAAATATCGCTCTCCGGCGGGGAATGCTACTTATTACAGACTGGCTAGCATAATCTGTTTGTTTGTTTGAACTGAGGTCTAACGCCCCCCCCCCCCCCCGTCAACACTGTATAGGTCATTTTTGAGACGTTGCTTCCAATTCTGTGGGACTTTTACCCGACATTAAGATGAAATGACATCTCAAGCCCTGTCGCCCAATGAAACCAACGGGGTTTATAAGCATGGACTCGCACCGCTTTGCCTTGGCAGGCTTAGATCCTCAAAGCGGTTTAGCAGTACGCATGTGCGGTAGGTTTCAACTCTGCGTGGAAGCATCATGCAGTACATCTATTTCTTCAAGCCCCGATGGGCGGGGCGATGCTAGCCATATTATATAATTTTCAAGCTGTATCAACTGTTAGTAACGTTGCTTTATATATATATATAAAAAAAATCGGCTATCAGTATTTACCATCTCCAAACACATGTTTATAGGAAATTAGCAACAAAATAAAATCCAGAAGCCTGACTCCTTTCATGTCTAAACTCCGAGGGCTACTAACCGGCAAGGTAATTATATGGGTGTAATATAGAAAAAGTACCATAACGTAAAGTATATTTACATTATTTCTTTCATTGTCAAGTATTGTAATTTGTCATAATACAGTGATTTCGGATAGGGTAACCAAATACGACGTACAATAGGGTGGTGTTTGTCACTCTATAGACAAAGTGGGCACATAGACTCGCCCACACTTTACGTGAAGTAATTTCATCCTGAATGTTTTGTTTTTTTATGCAAATTCAATTGTCAGCAGACATCAGTGCACAGTCTTCCATTAGTTTTATTTGAGGATAGCTACTAAGATCAAGTATTCTTGCACACCAGATATGGAAATTCATGGTTTTAGCCTGGGATAGAAAATATGTTCTTACCCCGGTGCTCTTACCAAGGGCAGGGTAAAATCGAATATTCTCACGTCTTTGATATGCACTGGTTGAATAAGACCACAAATTATACCTCATTATTATTCATAAGCTGTTCTAGAATTCTGATTTAGCCCCCGCCCATCGTGACTTGGAGAAATACATAGGCTGCATGATGCTTCCACGCAGCGCTGAAACCGACCCGCACGCGAGTACTGGTAAATCGCTTAAAGGATTTAAGCCTGCCCAAGCAATGCGGTGCGAGTCGGCCCGTCCATGGTTATAAACCCTATTGGTTTCATTGGGCGGGACAGAGATGTCATTTCATCTCAATGCCGGGTAAAAGTCGCACGAAATTGAAAGCAACGTCTCCAAAATGACATTTGCAGTGTTGACGGGGACGTTAAACCTCAAACAAACAAACAAGAATTCTGATTGGTCGACAGCATTATTTTTCTTCTCTCTCTGGCGTCAGTGCTCAAAAGTACAAGTGCATTCACGAAGTCAGAATTCGGTATAATAAATCATTTGTTGCCCTTGAGTGAGAAGAATATGACAACTTGTTTAAGAAATAGATCAGCTCTAACTGTGATTTGTTGTGTAATAAATCACAGTTTGGAGGTCAGTTGTAAAGTAGACAAATCACGAGCGCGTAGCGCGCGTGATTTGTCTACTTACAACTGACCGACAAACTGTGATTTATTACCCAACAAATCACTGGCTAGAGCTGATCTATTTCGATTCTAACAAGCTGAAACTCGGCAATAATGCTCTTGTTTTCTTCAAATTCTCACAACTTTTCGCCATTGTTAGAAGAAATCCCGCTAAAATTATCGACTGAAACACATGCATTTATATCTTTTTCTAACGTTTTCGATGCGAGAAAATGACGTTACACCGTCCAACGTCAAGGAAATTGACATAAATTTGCAGTTTTAATGACGTCACATGTCACGCTCTTCTTTGCCGTGATTTGTTGTAGAATAAAACACAGTTATTTTCCATTGACTATATAGGCGCGCTGTGTTAGAATTACCCTCGACAGGTAATACTGCCCTCTAGCTTCGCCCTAGGGCAATATAACATGCTCGGGTGAACACATCTTCATATTCCTCTCATAAAAGGGCAATAAATGAATAATCGTCAGCCTCGATAGTGCAGTGGTTAACGCGTTCGACTTATGAGCGAGAGGTTGTGCGTTCCGTCGGTATCGAGGTGTGTCCTTGGGCAAGACACGTAATGACACTGCCCCACTTCACCCAGGTGTAAATGGGTAGCGGCGGTGTAAAAGCAAATGCCGCTCTTTCTTGCGCGCGTGAAAACACCCGGAATTAGTGTTCGAGAGCGATTCAATAAGCTTGAAGCTTTCATCGCAATCGAACTATAATAAATTAGTATAAACTAAATGAATAATATGCACTGTCGTAAAGGTTGACGTAACAGTCCGTTACGTGACGTATAAAACCATCACAATATGACGGACGACGGCAATTGAAGTGACTCTATTATGTCAAAATCACTGAGAAATGAGAAGTATGCAGAAAAGAATCTTACATCGTGTAAAAGGTGGATAGAAAATCCGTTCCGATGATTACAGTCCGGTATCACTCGGCAAGCCTCGTGATGCCGGACTGTGACCCCCGGAGCGGATTTTTCTAACCACCCCTCCCGCCCATGTAAGATTCCTATGATATTATGAGAATGGGCATATATAGATCATAAAAACTGTTCTTTTTTGTGTATCAACAACCAGTGTTCTCTAGTAATCTACCACCACCTTTTGGACTGTTCAAAAGTCTTAAAATGTGCAGTATTACACATTGGTATTTTAATACAAGGTTTAACAGATATAGCTTTATCAACTAACGCTAAGGTGCACGACCCGCTAAAATCATTTTATCTTCCAATTCTAACTGTTGCCGATAGGTCTTGTCAAAGGTCGTATCTGTAACGGTATATCGTAGTACCTTTGTGTATAGCGGAAAGCTTTTCACTGTACATGCCAAAATTATCAAAATGTTCTAAGCGGTATAAAAAGAAAACTGTGTATTCAGTTTGTGAAAAGTTTGCCCTGACAAAGCTATTTATAAAGACATCTGGCTGTAGACAATCTCGTCACATATATCTTCATGCTGAAAATATCAAAATATCCCTAGCTGTTTAGAAGTAATTCTTCCGTTATCAGCCTCAGTGAGGGTATTTGCATTATGGAAACATGCCTATGCAGATGCAATTTAAACTTTACTACCGATAAAACAAACAAAACAAAACAAAACAAAAAAAAAAAAAAAAAACGAAAATTTTAAGAAGAAAAATTGTGATATTTTTCTTATTTCTGCTCAAAATACAGATTGTGGGTACGCGTTAGAACCGCCTCATCAAGGCGGTTATAACGCGTACCCACAATCTACATTTTAGAGCAGAAATAAGAAAAATAAGGTTTGCCCCTTTAAACCCAAGTTTTACTATAAAAAAATGGGGTTCAAGGGGGTCAAAATGATATAGGCATGTTTTCGTGATGGTATGGGAAAACCTAAAGGAGGCTATTTGTATGGAAATCTGGCTATAGAAAATCTCATTGGTTAGATCTTGGCAATACCTATACGCATGCCAACAATCATGAAAATATTCCTTACGGTTGAGAAGTTACAGCCTTTTTTCAAACCACAGATATATTGGTAAGGTTTTGTCAATATACATCTTCATTCAAAAAATAATCAAAATATTGTTTGCAGTTTAAAATGTGTCCTTAATAAATTCATGAAAACTTTGCCGCAGTGGGCGAGGTTATTTATAAATGAATCTGTTATTAAACAATACCAATGTTAAGGTATTGTCTCTATACATCTGCATGCCAAAAATTATCAAAATATTTCTTTCAAGCGGCTTGAAAGTAATTAGTTCGTAATCAATTAGTTGGTTAGATCTCGTCAATATAAATTTGCAAGCAAAAATTATCAAGGCTAAATCAGGCATTAAACTTTATCATTGATTTGGTCTTGTCAGCCAAAATAAATCAAAATATTCCTACATATTTGAAAGTTATACGTCTGCGTCATTTAGTGAAAATTTTGCCTCGTCGATGCTACTTATAAAGAAATTAAGCAAAAAGGCGATCTCATTGATAAGATCTTTTACATATATATCTGCATGGCAAAAAATATCAACAAAGCGGTATAAAATTTATACTCCATAATTAATTTGTAAATATTTTGCCACGGCGAGGCTATTTATAAAGTTATCTAGCATTTGACAATATCATTGGTTATGTTTTGTCAATATCTATCTGTATGCCAAACATTATCAAAATATTCCTAGCGGTTTAACAGTTACAGAGATTTTCACAAACTGACCACGGACGGACGGACGGATAGACGAAAGAACTCAGAGGGTGATCCGCAAGTCGACCTCGCCGACTTGGCTGCGGGTCGTGCAATTATCCGTATCAAATCACTAATAAGTATTCGGTGGGCCGAACAAAACATGACTAGAACAGAACAAATTATGTACTTCTTTAATGTACACTAGTCATTGAGGTTCAACTTATCATAGCTAACTTCACATTATTAAAACACATCTATAAACATACATTGGTTTTAATGCTGGAAATCCAAAAGGGGCAGTGTGAATAAGGCCCGTTTCATGAATCAATCCAATCTTCTTATAAATCCCCATAATTAACCACTATTAAATGGACCTCATGTATGTAAAACTTATGTTGGAAAGGAGATCGCATTTGGAAGATATGTCAAAACAAAGTGGGTGGGGTAAAACTTACCCCCTAACCCAACAGGTGGTAAACTAATGTATATATACTTCTAGTTATGATTTTTTTTTAATCTGAAATACTTAATGCTCCTTTTGTCCACGTTATTGTTCTTCCTGTCTGTTTGTTTGATTTGAGTTTTAACGTGCCCGTCAACACTGTAAAGGTCATTTTGGAGACGTTGCTTCCAATTTTGTGGGACTTTTACCCGACATTGAGATGAAATGACATCTCAAGCCCTGTCGCCCAATGAAACCAATAGGGTTTATTAGCATGGATGGTCCGCCTCGCACCGCGGTTCCTGGACAGGCTTAGATCCTCTAAGCGGTTTACCAGTACTAGTGTGCAGGCCGGATCCAGCTCTGCGTGGAAGCATCATGCAGCCCATATATTTCTTCAAGTCCCTATGAGCGGGGGCCGTTGTTCTTCCTGTAAGAGGCTGTATCTTGGCATAATTTTTTCGTGAATTTTTGAAGATCTAAATTTACGAAAAACAACAAAAAAAAAAAAAAAAAAAAAAAAACAAACAACCACAGCAACATTTTATTAATAATTTTATTTAATTCATATGGCTGGTCATTAATATAGATATAGTACCATAATGCGTAAAATCTAATTTTTCTTATTGCTCCAGTATATCATAGATTATCTTCCCTTATTCTTTGATAAATACTCATTAAAATAGCAAATAAGTTTTCTTATATTTTATTTCATTACATTATAAGAGGCAAAATGACATCTATAAAGTGTTTTAGTATGCTCTGTCCGTAGATACGTCCTAGCGAAAAACATGATATTGGTTTAATTGGCAAATAATCTCATATCAAACAAAGAGACGTAACCCATTTAGTACCCCAAACCCCTAAAGGGGTACCTTGGCAAGCAGTGCAGGCCCAGATCAGACGCCACAGAACGCGGCGTCTGATCAGGGCCTCCACTGTTTGCTAAAAGTCCAGTCATTTTCCAAATCAATTATGAAGAAAACACAGCCTGACACCCCCAAATTGTGAAATGGACTGCTGCTATATATAAGGAGGAAGATTCCATTTGGTACAAAAAGGGTTAACCCTTGTCCTGCTGAACCCAGATATGCCTTTTCTTTGAAACAATGTAGATCCAGATCAGATGGCTTCTGAAGAAGCCATCTGATCAGGATCTACATTGTTTGTCATTCAGGTTGTGAATTTGTTGCAATAATTTACATCAAGTATTCTGATTGGTTGATAATTGGTAGTGGGTGTGGCATATATGAATATTCAGCAGGACAAGGGTTAAGATGAATCGGATTTCATTCATTGGCTTTATGTGCAAGCAATAAGCAGTGTTCTCAATGTTGTCGGAGTGGGTTTGGTAAACATCATAAGCAGTAATAAACAAGAGGCCCATGGGCCACTATGCTCACCAGAGCTCAGGTGGGCACTGTCCAATGGCAGCCATGTATTTTAACATGATGTGATTTTAATCTACCAATTATAAAATCACCAACGCAAACCTTCAAACTCAAATGAGCACCCATGCGGACTCTGTATGTGAAATATTAGGCCATTTATGAAGTAGGGATCCATTGGAGCCCTGGTTGGTATCACTTAATGCGTTTTATCAAAAGAAACAAGAGTATATACGCTATATCGGTGTGGATCTGTATGGTTACTGATGTATATGGCCTTTTAAGCAGTAAATGGGTTGGGGCATGGAGGAAAGCTCAAGATTGTTGCCACGGAATGATTCTTATCAAAAGGACCAAGAATATATATCGTTTATGGATGGGGATCTGTACATTTTTTTTATATACGAGGGCTGATTGATATGTTGTGAGCCTCGTATTGAAGGAGGTATGCAGGGATGTTCTTTTTTAAGTCCTACTATTCTCTAACTATATAGGGCCGTGTACCCAAGGACTGGACTAATTTGGTCGGTTTATATCGACGAGGTAGTACTCTAGAGTAAACAAGACTCGCAGATATTTTGTTGGAAAGTGACTGTCTTTTTGGCTCTCCGCTGTTGGTGTTTCCATCAGGGTCTAGTTATTTCGTGTTTCTTTCCCTTTGGTGTCTTTGATGGGAGCTGTGGGTTAATTGTATCGATTCCTGATAATTTCCACTTTTTTTTTGCAAAATGGACAAAATCGGTGAAAGAGCAGTGATCCAATATTTTCATAAAAAAGTTTAACACCTAAGAATATACATAATGATATGGTAGCAACACTAGGGAAAGATGTCCCTTCATATGCTTTATTGAGAAAGTGGATGGCGGACTTAAAGCCCGGCAGACCGAGCCTTGAGAATGACCCCCGTCCTAGAAGGCCTGTCAATGTTGCAACTCCAGAAATAATCAATAAAGTCCATGATTTTGTTATGACTGACAGACGAGTCGCATAAGATATATAGCCATTAGAGTTGGCATTTCACAAAAAGAGTACACATTCCATTCTGACAGAGGATCTTGCAATGAGTAAGCTTTCGGCCCGATGGGTACCAATGCTTCTGACATTTGATCAAATGCACACCAGGCGCACATTATCGCGTGCTAATCTTAACCTTTTTGAGGAAGAAGCTGCCAGCTTTCTTCAGAGTTTTGTCACTATGGATGAAACATGGGGCCATCATTTTACCCCAGAGGCCAAACAACAATCGAAACCATGGAAGCACCCTGGCAAACCCCCGCTAAAGAGGGCAAAGACTGTTGCATCAGCTGGGAAGGTTATGGCCTCGATTTTCTTGGATGCAGATGGTATTGTGCTGATAGATTATCTCCAAAAGAGACAAACAACGCAGTTACGAGAAAATATTAAACTTAAGCGCCACAGAAAGCTCACTAAAGGCGTCTTGTTCCATCAGGACAATGCTCCTGTTTACAAGCCTGTCATTGCTATGGCTGCCATTCATGATTGTGGCTTTAAATTGATTGAGATCCGTCCTATTCACATGATCTCACTCCATCAGACTTGCATCTACATGTATTCCAAAACTGAAAACGGCTATTTCAGGCACCAACTTTCAGTCCGATGATGACGTCATATATGCAGTTTATGGCTTTCTCAGCAGCCAAGAAAAGGAGTTCTATAAAAGTGAAATTGAGACCCTTAAACACCGCTGGCATAAGTGTATAGATACTGAAGGGGTTATGTTGAAAAATAACACAATATACCTGACAAATTCAAATCCTTCAATATGAGGCTAAAAAACATATCTGATGCGATTGTATGACGTGGAGGGGAGAGGAATGATCCCTGCGGACTCCCTAAGGTGGTGTGACTGAACGGGTCTTATCATAAGGAACAAAACTATATATGGTTTAAGAGTGGGGATCTGATTGATTGATTGACTGCTTCGAGGTTAAACGTCACCGTCAATACTATATAGATCATTTGGAAACTTTGCGTCAAATTTTTGGGACTGTTACACGATACTGAGATGAAATGACTTCTCAAGACCTACCGCCCAATGAAACTAATAGAGTTATATGCATGGCTGGTCTAACTCGTCTGGGCAGGCAGATCCTCTGAGCGGTCGGTTTTAGCTCTGCAAGGAAGCATCATGCAGCTCATCTAATTCTTCAAGTCCTGGTGGGCGTTCGAGGGGTGTGTGTGGTGATCTGAACGGTTTCTGATTTTTATGGCTTTTAATAAATATAAAGGGTTTGGCCCCAGGCTGGTGTCTCTGAATGTGTCTAATCATATGGAACATGAATACATATGGTGAAGGGGTAGGGCTCTGAACAGTTTCTCAGATATAAGGCCTTTTGTGAAGTGGATGGGTAGGGCATGTCCCCAGCACAACCTTGGGGACCCCAAGGTTGGCTTAAACGCTTGTGACTGATAGAGGTTTACTCAAGGAACATATCTATAAAAGCCTTGTCAAAATATATGCAATCGTAGTGACTCGGCAGTAAGTGCCATGTTTCAATTTTCCCCATTGTAAGTATATTGGAATTATGTGATGCTATAGCAACCAAACAAACAAGCCGGTTTTCGTAAAAAAAAAACACATTCTATCAATCTCCCAGCTCAGGGATCCTACAGATGAAATTTGGGCCCAATCGGCCCAGCAGCTTCAGAGGAGATGTCGTTTGAAAGGGATAACGCAGACAACGACAGACGAAATACGACGACGACGGACAACTGCTTATCTATAAGCTCACCCGGATCCTTCGGCTCTAGCGAACTAAATGGGCACTGATGATAAAAACGAACAACATATATATTCTATAGCAAAACACAAAGTCTGGCTATATTAGAATTCAATTCATGTTATTGACTGTATTAATATCCGGCGTGTAAGTCAACATAATTGTGATGTCACCGATTATATCACTGGAGGTCTAGCAAAATACTAGGGAGAACATACTAAACACTCTATAGACACATCCAAAGTCTACGTCACACAAGGTCAAATGTCTTAAGCCTCGTTTTATCTGGTGGGCACAAGACTTCCCGTTCCATACTCTACCGTTGATGTAGCACGAATTGTTTTCTGTAATTACTATTGTTAAATCGTCGTTCTGTCAAAACTGTTTGCCACAAACCATTTTGGACATTAAACTGCTTTTTTTCGGATAAATTTGGATGGAAAATAAATGTAAGTTAATCTTATTTCCGTTCGTTACATAAAGCACATCGACTACGGTTTGGTATGATGGTGAGCAGTTTTATAAGTTTTTTCAGGCAACAAAAATGCAATAAAATTTCAGAAGAGACTGGTTCTATATCATTAAATACTTCAAAAACACTAGAAAACAAGGACCAGTTAATTTTGTGGAGAATAAAGGACTTTAATTACACGATAAATATTCAAAATTCTCATTGACACTATACGGCAACAGTCATATTTTGCCAACCAGAGAAAAGAGGTACTTTACAGGGGAGGTAATTTGTTGAAAATGTGATAAGAAACACTAACCTTTAACAAATACTATTCTGTTCTATTCTAGTCATACACTTTCGTTCAAAATTCAGTTGTAGTTTTAGTAGCAACTGTTGTTTTTAGAAAATGACCTTGACTTAAGTAGATTAGATTTTGGAGCAAAGCTTCTTTGTTTTTGCTAATTAAACCTGCGATTGTCCGCCTGCTAGAGGAATTATTAACATGATGGCAGCAGCTTCCGATGGCCCGCGTATTGTCCTCGCTAGTAAACACTATTAGACACTCAGAACAGTTGTGATTACTTAATTTACAGTATTAAAAGAGCTAAAAGCTGGGTCCTAAATATGGCTACATGTGAAAATGGCTGAGGTAAATTTTAGATTACCTGGAAATTTAAATGCTACAGATGGCAACATCTCTGAGAATTTCAAGAAATAGAAACGATAATATGAGATTCACATGATAGCATTAGGGTCCAGCAATAAAGACAACAAAGTAAAGACTGCTATTTTGCTGCATTGTGCTGGGCCCCAGGTGCTTGAGATTTATGATCAGTTTACATGGAGCCCAACAGATGTAAGTAGAAGTAAAACAATGATCAGGAATCGATACAATTAACTTACTCGACCCATCAAAGACACCAAAGGGAAAGAAACACAAACAATAAGCGACCAGACCATAATGGAAACCTAAACAAAGGAAGGCCGTAAGAACAGTTACTTTCCCACAAAATGGCCATATGGCCATCCAAAATAAAAAGACACAAGTGATACACACAGTAAGTAACAAACAACAACATAAATAAACCGCCACAGAAGAACCGCCTTGGAACGGTCAGTGGAAAGATTTCCACTGGGGGGGGGGGGCTTTAATCGATTTTACGTGGCCACAATCCTCGTGGAGTCAAAAGACTTTGTGGAACTGTGCAGTATATGGCAAAGTTCCAACCGGACTTAACTACTGTTCTTGAACCCATTCATGCTCTGACACGAAAGGAAGATGAAGGCATCTGGTCACCTGAATGTGAAGATGCATTCTCCAAGATAAAGATCGTGTTGACAAATGCATCGGTCTTAGCATACTTTGATCCAAACAAGGAAGTAGTTCTACAAGTGGACAGTAGTAAAGATGCTTTAGGAGCGGTTATCCTTCAAGATGGTAGGCCCGTGGAATAAGCATCTCGTTCTCTGCGACCGTCTGAATGGAATTTAGCACAAATAGAAAAAGAGGCCCTATCCATTTTATTCGGATTGGAGCGATTTCATTAAATAACGTTTGGAAGGAAAGTAGTTGTTGAAAATGGCCACAAGCCACTTGGGTCGATACTCCGCGAGCCCTTAAAGACTGCAAGATATCTTAATTAAACTTTTCAGATAGGACATTGAGTTTCAGTACGTGCATTGAGTTTCAGTACGTAATATAAGCTGATACTCTCAGCAGAGCTGTGCCAAAGGATCAAAACGCGATTAGCGAAAGATGCCGAATTGTATCCACCCAACATGCCTGATAAGAGGCTAGAGGAAATAAGGGAAGCCACAGGAAAATACCACATTAATGAACACTTTAAGTAATTGGTAGCCAGAGACAAAGTTTGAGGTGGTCGAACCCTTGAGACTTTATAATGTTTATAGGGATGAATTGACATTAGAAAATGGTATTGTGCTGAAAGGAGAAGCAAGTAAAAGTTTACGAAGTGACATGAAAAAAGAGCACACGCTTCTCACTTAGGATATGACAGTACAATGAAAAGCCTGAAAGGAACTCTGTTCTGGCCAGGTATGGCTAAAGAAATCAAACAGATGTGTGAAGTTTGTGAACCATGTCAAGAGTTAAAGCCAAGAAAGAGACCGTATAAACTAGAACAACATGAGAATGGCAATAGTCCATGGGAAAAAGTGGGAATGGATCTGTTTGAGATAAAAAGGGAAACAATACTTGGTCACAGTAGACTATTTCACAAACTTCATAGAATGTGCCCTACTTACTGTAACCACTTGTTCCCAAGTTATCACAAAACTTAAAAAAAAAACAAAAAAAAAAAAACGATTTGCCAGATTTGGAATTCCTTAGTGTATTGTATCTGATGGGGGAAGTCAGTTTACTTCATTTGAATTTAAGCAATTTGTGGAACAATGGGGTATGATACATCTCACATCTTCTCTTGGACATCGGCACTCGAACGGGAAAGCCCAGGTCGCAGTGAAAACGATGCAACATATGATGCTTAAAACTCTAAAGGATGGTCGTGATCAATATTAAGCTCTGCTTGAACCAAGAAACACTTCATGCCAAAGTACTGGTTTAAGCCCGGCGGAAATGATATACGGGCATGATATCCGGTCTAACATAACATATCTTTAATCACATGTTTTTTGATGGCAGTAAAACATGACGTTGATGATTTAGAAAGTTTTGTGGTGGTACAAGAGCTTGAATTTGCAATAAACCGTGCTTTGTATGGTCTTTTATGAAGTTTGGTAACCAATACAACGTAGGAAGCTTGTCTTGCCTTCTGTAACGCATACAACAAACTTGGTGGCTTAATGAAAATTATGGTCATCAATTACAACCCTCTCTACAATCAAATGCTTCAGTTCATAGGCTTTATTACCACAACCCTCTTGCTGAAGATGGTTAACATAGTGGAGTCGTCAAAAAGGACGACATTACCAGCGGCCTTAAAAGCGTTAGCCAAAACAAACTTCTTATGGAATTCTTAAATACCTAATTTTAGGTGACGTAAAGACGTCTTAAGGAGGTAATAAGTTCGTATTTTGAGAGTAGAAAGAAATGCATGTGTTCACTAGTTTCAGAATGCTAAGTTTCCATTCTTTAAGGGCCCAACATACTCCCGTTTACACAATCGATTACCAAATTCGTTTAATGCAGCGGCGATTTCTTCTCTAAAAATCAGTTTGCCCTTTATAATGACGATAACATATTTGTATGAGGAAAAGTACAGTCGAACGTCGATGGCTCGAACCACTTTGGGACCATGAAAATTTGTTCGAGACAGCGGTAGTTCGAGCCACAGAGGGATACTATTAGTGATATACCAGGAGGCATAATGGAGACAATTGGATATCTTTTCGGTGTTCTGTATTATAAATGTACGTTGTGTGTACTCATTAGAATCGCCTCATCGAGGCGATTCTAATGAGTACACATAGCATACATTTGCAAGATAAATGGAGGAAATCTTCCTAAATTACCCCAATATTGTATTTGGAGGTACTCCCTGCGGACTCAAAAACGGATTCGACGCATCCATGGTAAACGAGCCATCGGAGTTCGAGCCATCGAAGTTTTACTGTACTCTTTCATATCTCCAGAATGATTTCTGATGAATATTTATATCTTTCTTATTTATACTCCAAGCAAAGGGTTTTAATGCTGACTTGAATCGCCTCATTGAAGTGGTTCTAATAAGTACCTACAACCTATGTCTAAGAGCACAAATAAGAAAAAGAATAATGTATCCTTCTGTAAATCGCAATTTTATTCAATATACAATTAAATGGGATTTATGTTAACATGCTGGTAAACCCGATTTTCCCTTATATATACATGTAGGACGAGTCATATAACGGACTTGTGAAAATTAAGATCGTATACGGATAAAACGCGGAACATTTAGCGCAAATTCGAGGGGACAATTGTACAAAAAGCGTGCGTGGCTGAAATTATAAACCAACCTATTCAACTGAAATTATAAACCAAAGGTATTCATCAAAAGTCGTCATATCAAAATAACTTGCGATTAAATCCATTTCGTATACGATTAAATCCATTTTGTATACTTAAATGGCAAAACTTAACAAGAACATGATCACATGGTCATAGCCTTAGAAAAGTTACGAATTAGTATGTTAGATCAGCGAAGAGACTGGCCATCTTGCGCTTCTGTGTAGTCTCAACAGATTAACATGTAACGTATAAAGACATGAACAAGCTGTGTAATGAGCAACCCGCTAAACCCCACTAGATATTGATAAAATTTTGGTTTCACAAAGATAAACATAATTTGTTTTCTTACTGCTCCGAGAAATAGGCTGTGATTACTCGTTAGAACCGCCGCAATTAGGCGGCTTGTTGCGCCGGATCTAACGAGCACCTACAACCGTTGTTTGAAGTAGAAATAAGAAGAAAAAAAAAACAACAAAAAAAAAACACAACAACAAAAAAAACAAGAGCTCCGCAAGCGGGGCGTTATACGACGTGTCAATTAGTAAGATGCAGCATATACATGTATATACTGACTGCTGTACAAGTTTGGGTCTGTGGAATGTAACCAACGAACGATATGTGCTCAATGTGTTCTTACCTGACACTGTTTATAACCCTTAATGGCGCAAACTATCTGTCTCCAACAAACCTCGAAACAACTTCCGCTGCTCCACATCATGGTCTAACTATGTATGAAGTTTCAGCTTGATCGGATGTATACTGCAGGAGAAGTTATCCGGAAACGAAAAGTGTACAGACGGACCGACGGACGGACGCCAGGGGGTAAACGGTCGTATAAAAGTCACAAGATTTCATCAGTAAATAAACCCATGTTGAAGTCTACCTGAAAGAATGGATTATGTCACACGAAAGCGGTATCGTAATAGATTTCTGCATCTGGACCATTACAAATGATGGCTGTTCTGACTGCACAATTACAGTAAATCGGATATTTTCGGATATGAAGCTGCAGATATTGGTCTGTTTTGAGGAGTAAGTGCACAGATAGCTGTATAAAATCTCATTTTGGGTCGACTGTTTTTCAAATGACTCGAAGTTACTTAGTATAAAAGCTCTGCAGTGAAAATATTCAAGTGACTATCGCTGCCTTGCCCATTTAACGGTGTTCTTATTTATGTTTGTTCTTTTTGCTGAAAATAAGGTAGGATAGTTTACTTCGCCAAATTCGTGATACATACCTACTGCATGGTCATTAAAGGGCCTGATATGAATTGGCCCCTTCTGGTCCCACTCCTATCCTCTTCAGTGTGCGTGGTTTCACTTGCTAACAGGCCCAGTTAATGGAAACAAACAGAAAAATTGTTTTATCTTCATGTATATTCAGAATAGCTTGTCTTTTGATGTATCTATATTTAGTCAATTGATTAAGACGAAAATAGTGAGAAAAGTGTGAGAAAAGTATACCCCTTTGAAAGAAAAAGACAATAGAAAGGGCGTTGGGAAACGCTTGATAATAGATTTCAATTGGCACATTAATATATCAGGTAGCACTGCTAACAAGTTGAGCACTAAGTGAGCCGTATCTAGTTACCCCTCCCACTCGCATTATCATGGGGATATACGAAAAATGAAACATTTTACCGGATCAAAATGACACATGTACCAAATCATTCCCATAAAGGGGCCAAATCATATCAGGCCCTTTAATGACCATGCAGTAGGTATGTCTCAAGAATTTGGTGAAGTTAACTATCCTACCTTATTTTCAGCAATAAGAACAAACGAGCAATTTTGTACCAGAAATACTGCAAGGACATAGATGTCATTTCTCTCATTCATGATCGCAATGAACCCAATCCATCTATCCCCCACCAGAACAATGCACATGCCAAGACAAGGCACAAACTTTGAACGTTTCGTAAAGGTCACAGTCGGTGTTTTAAACTATGTCGGAAAACCTAACCTGATGTGGAAATTTACTAGTAAGTGCTACGACCATACAACTATCATTTTTCCCCGGAAAATTTTGTGTCTCATCATATGAACTGTACCCATTTCCTCGCCCGTGGGCGTTCTATTTGAAATGGAACTAGAATTTCTGGGCCTTCCGATTTCAAATTTTCCTTAAATCGTATTTGCAACAGTCCAATTTATCATGTGTATGTCTACAACCAACAAAAAAATACATGCCATCTTCCCAGAAGAGCGTTTCATGTAAAATAATGAGATTTCGTGGTTGAGTATCCCCGCTGAGTCGAATTCGGACCACCGTAGATAAATTTGTGGATAACATGTGGGTTCCGTGAAGCTAATGTCAGCAGCCTTATTGATTAATAATCATGACACGAGAACTAGAACAAAAACAAACCTGCACATGTGATCCCGAGTCCGCCATTTTCTTCCTTATCCTGGGCGGGAAAATCCCTTATCCTGTGCGTTTGTTCTTTACCCTGTGCGTTTGACTTTACCAGTGTGATATTGCTGCGTATGAAGAGACTCAATAAAGCCGAGTCTCCGATTTTCTTTCTTTTATGTGTTTTTTGTTTCCAAAGGCAACCGTCTTAGCTTTTTAATTGGCAATATGTGTAGATCCAGACGACACAGAACGCTTATATCTGTCCTTACTTCTCTCACTGTCCCTTCCTTATAGATGCCAAGTGTACATCGTCCTTGATTGATATTCTTCGTCTTCTATTTCAAATGTCTTTTCAACAAACGAAATTTGCAACTGTTTATCATTATCAACACAATTTTTATCTTCATTGAATAAATTGAAATGATATAAGTGTAATTTACATTGGCTTTCATGTTTTGTCAATCAATTTGACCAACCGGACTCAATGTTTTCTTTAAACAATAATCTTACAGATCAAACAAGTGTCACCTGTGATGTTCTACAAGGTTCAATTCTAGGCCCTTTATTGTTTTTAATCTTTATTAAATACTTACCACTATCTCTTAAAGAATCCGTTGTTGTTGATTTATATGATGTTGATACAACAGTCTATGACTTTCACAATGCATTACTAGGCTAGAAGCTAAGTTGCAGTTTGCGCTAAATTCGTCACGCATTTGGTGAAGACAGAACGGTATGGTTTTAAATAAAGATGTTAAATAAAGCAATGTTAATGACAAGTGGACAAAAAAGACAAATTACAAAGATCGTAAAAGTGGCTTTGTAAAATATTTTTTTTTTTGGTTTGGGTTTTACGGCCCTTTCAAGATTATTTCACTCATATCGAGCCGCTTTGTAAAATATAGATACCAGTATGAGGTTAGGATATTTTTTCAAGGATATTGATACTGCGATTTTACTGCCACTAGCACTTTTAAACGCTTATGCTGCCATACTTCATAGGTCCGTCTTTGCACTGTTGACTTATTGTTTCTTTAGTGATACACGACATTATGTGCCGATCTACTCACTGGGAGTGTGCTAAGGTTTCAGTTTTTTACATGCATGGATGTGATTTCATGCGTCACTTATGTCATAGGGATTAGGTATATAGCACACTTGTACTGCCAGGCGGTACAAGCCGGCTCTTATAGCGACGCGGTAGAGTGTTGGCCTGTCGATCTGGCGAACCACGGTGGGCGCCAAATGTAATAGGTGAAAAAAATCCTATCACCTTTACCCGGCCGGGGATCGAACCCGGTTCGCCAGATCGACAGGCCAACACTCTACCGCGTCGCTATAAAATCCGGCTTGTACCGCCAGGCAGTACAAGTGTGCTATATACCTAAACCCTATGACACTTATATAAATTGAAAGAAATCCCTTTCTATAAGAATCGTCCCTTTTGGCATGGGAGACATTTTTTGAAAGATACTCTGCAAGGCGGTTCTATGTTTTTGAGCAGAAATAAGAAAAATAATGTATACCCATATAAATCTATTTTTGTCGCGCCTGCTATTAGCATGGCGCGAAATAGGCGTCCGTCCGTTTGTCCGTTCGTCCGTTTGTCAAGGCGTCAACATTTGCGACCACCCTAGCGTTCACCCTAATAGTCAAGTTTATTTCTCAAGAACTACATGGGCTGCATTAATGATATGTGGTACAAACTTGTATCTGGGGATGACAACATAAATGCAAGCATTCATATTTGACCTTGACCTACATTTCATGGTTCACTGACTTTGTAAAATATTGCGACCACCCATAGCGTTCAAACTAATGATCAAGATTTCCCAATAACTATAAGATCCTCATTAATGATATTTGGTACAAACTTGAATCTGGGGATGGCAACTTAACTGCAAACATCCATATTTGACCTTGACCTAAATTTCATGGTTCACTGACTTTGTAAAATGTTGAAACCACCCTAGCGTTCACCCTAATGGTCAAGGTAATTTCTCAAGAACTATAAGAGCTTCATTAATGATGCTTGGTACAAACTTTTATCTCGAGATGGCAACTGAGATGCGAGCATCCATATTTGACATTGACCTACATTGCGTGGTTCACTGACTTTGTAAAATATTGCGACCACCCTACCGGTCACCCAAATGGTCAATATAATTTCTCAACAACTATAAGAGCTTCATTAATAATACTTGGTGCAAATTAGTGTCTGGGGGTGGCAAGTTAAATGCAAACATTCATATTTGACCTTGGCCTACATTGTATGGTTCACTGACTTTGAAAAATATTTCGACCAACCTAGCGTTAACCCAAATGGTCAAGTTAATATCTCAAGAACTATAAGAGCTTCATTAATTATACTTATTATCCCCACGTTTTTTTTAAAAAAAGTGGGGATATTGTTATCGCCTCCGTCCGTCTGTCTGTCCGTCTGTCCGTCTGTCCATCTGTCCGTCTGTCCGTCTGTCTGTCCGGCTATCTCCTCCTAAACCGTTAGCCGGAATTCAACCAAATTTGGTATGCGAGTTGCTTACATGAATAGCTTGCGCAAGAGCACATTTTTTTTGTCCCCGCCCCCAGGGGCCCTGGGGAGGGGTCAAAAGGTCAAATATCAATAAAATTCAATTACAAAGTCAATTTTGAAGATTTTGATGCCAAACTTTGCACATGTACTTAGTTATGAAAAAAGTAAAACATATTGCACGGGATTTTGGCTGTGACCCCTAGGTCACGCCCTGGGGGTCGGACTTGGGGGGGGGGGGTCGGGGGTCAAAATTAAAGTTTTTCAGAACATAGTCATGTTGCATATCTATGCGAAGGGGATAATGGGTAGAATAAACTACAAGTAAAATTTTGACCCTGGGGTCAGATTGGGGCCCTGGGTGAGGGGTCAAAGGGTCAAAATTTAAGTTTTTTGGAACATAGTCATGTGGCATATGAAATTGAAGGGCATGATTAGTAGAATATAATACAGGTTATATTTTGACCATGGAGTCAAATTAAGGCCCGGGGGGGGGGGTCGGGGGTCAAAATTAAAGTTTTTCAGAACATAGTCATGTTGCATATCTATGCGAAGGGGATAATGGGTAGAATAAACTACAAGTAAAATTTTGACCCTGGGGTCAGATTGGGGCCCTGGGAGAGGGGTCAAAGGGTCAAAATTTAAGTTTTTTGGAACATAGTCATGTGGCATATGAAATTGAAGGGCATGATTAGTAGAATATAATACAGGTAATATTTTGACCATGGAGTCAAATTAGGGCCCAGGGTGAGGGGTTTTCGGTACTTGGCCCCTCTGTAGAAAACGTGGGGATTTGCGATGGCGCGCCATCGACAGTATTCTAGTTACAAACTTGTATCAGGAGATGGAAACTTAAATGCAAGCATCCATATTTGACCTTGACCTACATTTTATTGTTCATTGACTTTGTAAAATATTACAACTACCCTAGCGTTCCCCCTTACGGTTAAGTTCATTTCTCATGAATTATTAGAGCTTCATTAATGATTCTTAGTACAAGCTTACATTTAAGAATGGCAAGCTTCTATGTTTGACCTTGGCCTAGATGTCATGGTTTGGCGACTTTGCGCTCCCACAGGCGCGACATAGCCTTCGGTGGAATTCTTGTTGCTATAGAAGTGGGAATTAAGGTGTCAAAACTATATAGGCGTGTTTTCGTGATGGGTTCTGAAGTGCTAACAGGCATTACGAAAACACGCCTATACAAATACAATGTAAGCTTTACCGCCGAAAAAACGAACATTTTAAGATGAAAAAGTGTATTTTTTTATTTCTGCTCCAATATACAGATTTTGGGTACGCATTAGAACTGCCTCATCAAGGCGGTTCTAACGAGTACCAACCATCCATATTTTGTTTTGGAGCAGAAATAAGAAAAATAAGGTTTACCCCTGTAAACCCCAGTTTTACTATATAAAAGTGGGGTTCAAGGGGGTCAGAATTATACAGGTATGTTTTCTCGATGTATAATGCAGTTCTTAGAAATGAACAGCTTGGCAAGGGACTGCTAAGAAATTACAAAGTTTAACCAGAAATAATTGTCCTTTTGTTTCAGCACTCACTTTAAAATCGTGATGGCTGAAATGAAAAAAGTGATTGCCAAATATGCTACTTACCGACTCTACATTGAGACTCGTCGGTTGCACCTGTCGATCCAGTAGTAAGTCCACCCGAACATGGTAGATGATAATGAAAGGTCGTAAGCAGAAATTATTTTGTGCCTTTATTCATTACGATAACTCACCCGTGCGGCTTAGTGCATTTTTCACATCTCTAAAATGGCCACTTTTCTGATGAATATCCTTGATATTTTTGTTATAAACGTTCAAAACATAGGTTGAGGGTGCTCGTTAGAACCGCCTCATTGAGGCGGTTCTAACGAGTACCCACAACCTATGTCTTGGAGCAGAAATAAGGAAAATAATGTTTACCCCCCTAAACCCCAGATTTCTCTATATAAAGTGGGGTTTAGGGGGGTCTTTATTTCACGGACTTGTTCACGTGATGTTGACTTCTCGCAAGCCTTTGATTCTATCTGGCGTGGTGGTCTTTGGCGAAAGCTTTTATTCAATTCCATAGACGGAAAGTTTTTTAGAATAATCTATAATATGTATCAAAATATTAAATCATGTGTTCAACTAAAAAACGAAACATCAACCTTCTTTCTAAGCGAATGCGGAGTGAGGCAGGGCGAAAACCTATCTCCTCTGCTATTCTCAATGTACCTGAACGACCTTGAAAACTTCATCCTGTCCGGGGGAGTTGAGACTCTAAATTTAGAATTTCTAGATCATGAAATAAGCATTTACCTGAAGTTACTGATTTTGTTATACGCTGACGATACCATTATCTTCAGCAACAGTAAAGAAAATTTCCAGAAAGCTCTAGATAACTTCCATGAATACTGCACCATCTGGAAGCTTAATGTAAATTACACCAAAAGTAACATAGTTATATTCAACTCTCGAACAAACAGAAATATGTCATTTTCGATAGGGGGGAACAATATTGCAATAACTGATAAGTATAAATACTTGGGATTAATATTCTCCAAATCAGGATGTTTTCTACAATCCAAAAAGCATATTGTCGAGCAAGCAAAAAAGGCTACACATTTATTACTAATTAGAGCAAAAAATTTAGATCTACCACTGGACTTGCAGATAAAACTTTTTGATAACACTGTTTTACCAATCCTGACATATGGATGTGAAATATTTGGCTATGAGAACATTGAAATTTTAGAGCGTGTGCACCTTGAATTCTTGAGGAAAATAGGTAAATTAAGAAAAAGCACACCCAAATATATATAGGGATAAGTGCGCATGCGCGGGATAGCAACAAACATTAAAATTTGCTCCAAAAAATTTGTTAAAAAGTGGTGTTTATGCTTTTTTATTTGCTTGGAAATTTATATCGGCGGGATGCAGAGTTATCAATATTGCCAGCCGCCAGATCAAAGTGATTTCAGTGTCGGAAATGGACAGAATCAGAGCGATTTGTATGCGATTCCGACACACAATAGATTCGCGCCATTACCCCCAGTGGCCGAGTGGGTGGGGTATTCAATGAACATTGATTCTGAACAGATGGATGTGGATGTGCGGAATAAACGGAGGAGATTTAACACTGGAAACGGTCAGTCATGTCTTCCCAATCCCAATTTAGAGGACAAACTTTCTATCATTTGTGACAAACTTGATAACTTAGAAAGAGCAAACCAGTCATTAGTGGCCATAGTTCAGAATTTGAACATTGTTCAGTCGAAAGTTACGTGTATTGAAAGTCAAAACGTTGAACAAAGTAGATTTCTCAAGGTTCTAGCGTATAAATCTATAGATATAGAAGCTAGGTCGCGCAGAAAGAACCTTATATTCCACGGTCTGGCAGAAAACAGATCGGAGAACTGTTTCGAAGTATTACGGGATTTTTTGTGGGACGAAATGGGTATTGACATTGATGATGTGGGCATTGAACGAATTCACAGGCTTGGTTCTCTGCAGAAAGCTAGGCTTAAGAGTGACCCGCCGAGAAGGCCTATTATTGCTGCTTTCTATGAATATAGACATACAAATATAGTTCTTGACGCGGCGTATATGTTGAGAAACACAAGTTTTTCAGTGTCAAGGGACTATCCAAAAGAGATTGTGTCAGCAAGGAAACGGTTAATGCCCCAGTTTAAAACAGAACGTCAAAACAGGGCTAATAAAGTGACTATTGAGTACCCAGCTAAGTTGATTGTGAATGGTAGGGTAATTGCCGATGAATTTCCGGACTGGTACTCTATGTTAAGCCAGGACAGATATAAGTTAGCTAACGGTGAACCGTTTACTGATCAAGCACAACAGCAGCAGCAACAACAACAACAACGTGATTTTCGACAACGACAACAACATTTTCAGCAGCAACAACAACAACTGCTGTTTGAACAACAACAACGACAAGAACACGAAAAAGAACCTGATCAACAACAACATGTCCAAGAACAACAACTGTTGCGTCAACAACAACAACAACAACAACAACAACAACAACAACAACAACAGCTGTCTCAACAACAACAGCAACAACGTCAACCCCGTCCTGTTCTTACTTATGCGGAGATAGTCTCATCGAACAACCAGGGTCAAGAAAACGGACTTTCTCAAACAAGTATGCCGCGATACACAACGGCAAATTCATTCCCGACAAATACTACAGCGTGTACTATGACTACGTGTACCACTACTACGGTTACTACGAGTCATTCATTAGGAACTCAATATACAAACACTGGCGTGGGTGATAACGGTATTAGGTCACGTGAACAGCCATCTTATACAAATTTGTAGGACATACGGGAGAGTGTGCCATTGAACTTTTCTTTGCTGAACGTGCAAGGATTAGTGACAAAACGCACAAATAAACTACACTCAGACGAACTAAGTGAATTATTTCAAAAGAATGACATTTTATTATTTACGGAAATATGGTCAAATGACTTATGTGATTTATCAGTCGACGGATTTTCACATTTTCAGGTAAATAGGGTAGATAAAAAATATAACGCCAAGCGCGATTCGGGTGGCATCGTCTTATATGTTAAAAATGATTTTAAAAAGTATTGTGAACTCCTTAAAAAGGATAGTGATGATATTATCTGGTTAAAAATCGATAGGTCATTACTTAATTTGGCACATGATCTCTATCTGTGTCTTTGCTATATAATACCAACAGGGTCAAGTAGGGAAGCGTTAGCGGAAATCAGTGTTCTAGACAGAATTTCAGATTTTATTGTCAAAATCGCAAATGAAACGGAAAATTGTTACAATATCATGATTTGTGGGGACCTAAATTCCAGAGTGGGTATTGAGCCCGATTTCGTAATATTAGATAACTCGAGCAATGACGCTTTGCCAGAAGATTACATTCCAGACGACTTTTTCCCCAGAAACTCAGAAGATAAAACAATAAATTTAAACGGAAGAAAATTATTAGATTTTTGTAGGCAAAATGAGCTTCGAATTTGTAACGGGAGAGTAGGAGACGATAGAAATATTGGGAAATTTACTTTTACGGGAAGTACGGGCAAGAGCGTAGTAGATTATGTAATAACAAATCCAACAATGTTTGATTCATTTATGAAATTTAATGTCTGCGATCCAAACATACTCTCCGATCATTGCATACCAGAATTCTCTATATACAGGAACAAAAATATCTTCACTGCGCAAAGCGGAGAAAATGAAGTATGCGGTGAACGCTTGCATAAGAAGTATACATGGGTTGATACTAAAAAAGAACAATACATATTTAATTTAAATGGGGTAGAAAATAAACTTTCAGGTTTAACAGATAATTTGATTCAGGCTCGAGAACCGGAAAACATTGACAGAAATATAAACAGCTTTTTAAAAATTATGGAAAATGTCTGTGACCCGCTTTTTGCAGTAAAAATAAATATACCGACAGATAACTCAGACAATATATATACTGAAATTAAAAATAAACCATGGTTTGACGAAGATTGTCAGAATTTACGAAATATATTTTACAAAAAATTAAATAAATACAGACAGGACAAAAATAATGTTACGGAAGCAGAGATGATAAATGCCAGATCAAATTTTAAAAACATGATAAGAAAAAAGCGTTATATATATGATAAATCGAAAACGGAGAAACTAATTTCTTCCAAATATGAAAATGCAAAAGCATATTGGCGTCTGTTGAAACAAACAGCAAATTTAAATAGCAAACATTCCATTAAATCAAAACAGTTTGCCGACTATTTTAAAGCGATAAATGATCCCGAAGATAGATTTTTTCAAGTAGATGATGATATTTTGTATTATAATGAACGTTATGTAAGAGGAGAATTTCAAATCATGTTCGACGAATTGAACTTAGAGATATTAAAAGATGAGTTATTAACTGCGATTAAACAATTACGCAATGGCGCAAGCTCAGGACCGGACTTAATGTTAAATGAATTTTTCAAACATGGATCGGTTACATTGATTAATTACTTGCATGTTCTTTTCAACAGATTATTTCAAATAGGTTACTTCCCAAAAGAATGGTCTGAGGGATTCATTGTCCCAATTTTCAAAAAAGGGGACATTAATGAAGTATCTAACTACAGGGGCATAACACTGTTAAGTACTTTAGGCAAATTATTTACACGAATATTGAACAACAGGCTTAATAAATGGGCTGAAAATTATAAAGTTTACATAGAAGCACAAGCGGGCTTCAGAAAACATATGGGCACAGTTGATAACATTTTTGTTTTAAACGGTCTAATTACGCATTGCTTAAATGAAAATAGTTATCTATACTGTTGTTTCGTGGACTTCACTAAAGCATTTGATTACGTCGATAGGGACATTCTGTGGTACAAGTTAATTAAAATTGGGGTAAGAGGACAGATGCTAGATATAATAAGATCAATTTATAGCAATGTTAAATCAAGGGTCAAAAATAAAAACACACTCAGCGAAGCTTTTTCATGTAATATAGGGGTGCGACAGGGCGAGTGTCTCTCACCATTTCTGTTTGCCATGTATATAAACGATTTAGAACACGAGTTAGAAGAAAATGGGATAAATGGAATCGACCTAGGCATGATTAAACTTTTGCTGCTTCTATATGCAGACGATATCGTTCTTTTTGGAGCTACACCTGAGGAATTACAGAAATCGTTGAGTGTACTCGAAGAATATTGTCGCAGGTGGCGATTGGATGTCAATATTAATAAAACTAAGGTCCTTGTTTTCAGAAAAGGGGGCAGACTGCCCGCAAATTTGCAATTTAAATATAATGGAAGGATAATTGAAATTGTTAATAAATTTTGCTACCTAGGAATAGTTTTTACTTCTGGAGGTTCTTCATTTGAAACACAAAAAACCCTTTCCGGACAAGCATTAAAAGCAATATTTACACTTAATAAATATTTATACAACTTTACTACGCTGAGCACGGCTCATATTTTAGATCTATTCGACAAACTAATCACTCCTATTTTAAATTACGCTTCTGAGGTCTGGGGGTTTCATACTGCAAAAGCTATAGAAACAGTTCATATGCAGTTTTGCAAAAAAATGTTAGGTGTAAAGCAGTCAACGCAGAACGATTTTATATATGGTGAGCTAGGTCGTATCGACTATCAAGCGCGTCGGTACATTAGTATTGTTAAGTTTTGGTTGAAAATCGTGTATACTGACGAACAAAAATATGTGAAATGTATATATAATATGATATTAAACGACCTCGAGTTACATCCAAATAAGCAAAATTGGGCATCCTCCGTTAAACATTTATTGAGTCGATTAGGATTTTTGGAGGTTTGGAACGCCCAAGGGGTGGGTAATATAAAGATTTTTTTGTATACCTTCAGAACTAGAGTCAAAGATATATTTATCCAGGATTGGCATGCAAGACTGGAAAACTCTTCTAGAGCAAGATTTTATATAAATATAGCTAACTTCAAGCATCAGCAATATTTAGAATTATTAAAAGTAGAAAAGTATCGTAGAAGTCTATGCAGGTTAAGGGTATCTTCACATAGGCTCGAAGTAGAGAGGGGCAGATGGGCAAAACCGAATAAAATACCGCTAGACAACAGAAAATGTAGGGTTTGTGAAGTACTCGAAGACGAGTATCACTTCATTTTGGAATGCTCCAGTTATAATGATCTTCGAAAAACGTATATTAAGCAATACTACTGGCGGAGACCGAACATGCAAAAATTCATTGAACTACTTACTACAGAAAACAGTAATACTATTAAAAATCTCAGTAATTTTATAGAAAGGGCTTTTAAAATGAGATCACTTATAGGCTAGTAGTGAAGATGTTGTTTAGATGTTTACAATATTTGTTTTGGAAAATGTTGAAATTAATATTTAAAACACACACACACACACACACACACACACACACACACACACACACACACACACACACACACACACACACACACACACACACACACACACACACACACACACACACACACATCAGGTTAACAGGTCCATGTAATGAAAACCCTGCCAAACCCCACTTCATACAGACAAAACTTGGGTTTGCGGCGATATACACCATTTTTATACTTGTTGCATGACATGGGTGGTGGGTGCTCATTAGAATCGCCGAAAAGAGGCGGTTCTGATGGGCGCCCACGGTCTGTGTTATGTTATTAAAGCACCATCAGAAACTCTAACACCTGTACATCATCCTTCAGTTCTTGCCTTGTATTTCGTTTCGACAAGGCAGAATCATGGGGTCATGTACAGGTACAATAGCTTAAATGACTGGTGTCGCCGGTGACCTTGTTGACATAATAAGGTCAGGTCGCACCAGCATTGGTCAGTAGGCCTCAAGTGCTAAAGTTATATATAAAAAAATAAATAAATAAATAAATAAATAAATTGCTATGAAATTACCGAATTTTATAAAAGTCAAATGACAAAGTCTTCAAGTTGTAACCAGTCTTAATCCTAATCATGTTGTTCACGACAATACCGACCTTTGCAAACAGGTAGTTCCTTATCGGGTGGCTTCTTGAAAGGACATCCGATCAGGATCTACATCATTTTGAAGTCCATTGTCATTATTATTATTACCTTTTTCTTTCATTAGGAATAAATAATAGCAAGTAATCCGATTGGTTAAAAGTCAGGAATTGGTGTGTCTAAATTACTTGTTCATTCGGATAAGATACAGTATTACTACGGAACTTATCCAAATAAATATGTTACTATATGTAGACAGTCCCTTTGACCCCTTTTTGTACTAAATGGAATTTTCCATCTCAAAGATAGCACGAGTCCATTTCAAGATTTGGGGGTGCCGAGCTGTTTTTTTTTTTGTGGTTCGGATCTATTTTGAGACTGGTTGAACGTTTTGCAAATAGTGTGGGCCCTGGTCGGGCGTCGCGTTCTGTGACGTCTGGTCTGGGCCTGCACTGTCTGCCAGGGTACCCGCTTTGTTGTTTCCGGTACAAAAGGGGTTAAAATATCTGTCCGTTTGTTATATATTTCATTGTTAGAGAGAGAGAGAGAGAGAGAGAGAGAGAGAGAGAGAGAGAGAGAGAGAGAGAGAGAGAGAGAGAGAGAGAGAGAGTGAGAGAGAGGAATAGAAATAATAAGTTGTATATACCACTTACATGTACCACTCAGAAGCCTCTGTGGTGTAGTGATTGCGCTACTTGCCTTGTAAACAAGGGGTCGCAGGATCGATCCCGGGCTTCGCCAGACTTTCGGATGAGTCTTTAAACCGAGGTCCCATCTCCGTATGACCTTAGTTGTTGTTGGGATGTAAAACTCAAACACTCATCCCCACTTACCACTCAGTAGTAAATAATTTCCAATTATTTTCTTTGGTGTGGAGAGGACTCGCCTAAACATGTATCATGCTGCATAAGCTCGTGCGGAACATGCTTTACTATTTTCCACGTGCTTTTTACGCTTTTTTCGTTTTTTACTATTATGAATGAACGGACAGTTCAACTAAGTACTGGAGTATTGGTACGGCTGTTCTCTGTTCACATAAGGTACTAATTAATTTATTTATTTATTTTTATTCATATATATTTAAAATAAATTTCTGTTATGCTATGTGGTACAAATAAGAAAAATATGTTGTTTTTTTCATAGAAGTCGCCATTTTGTAGATATGAAAAACAACACAATGTCGGGGAATAGTTGACAGTTCGCCAACAAATAGCTGGCAGTGACGTAGCTGACTATTTGAGCTATTTCACCGTTAGCCCCATAAGCTTTGCAGTGTTCAGAACAAAAACAAGTCGTGACGTCACTGTCAACTATTCCCCGACGGATAGTATTTTTGTAATGTTATCATCGACGAAAGATTTCAGCACCTCTCCCTAAGGCAAATGATTGTTAGGAGCTACAAGGATGCGAACGCGGTTGTGGATGCCCTTCAGAGCCGCCTCATTTGAGCGGTTCTTGGGGGTACCCACAACCTATGTTCACTGAAGATTTATTGGCGATTAAAAGTGTAATTTTTGTGGCCTTAAAGGAATACATGAGAATACGTTTCAACGAACTGTGTTGCTATCCTGCATATCATTGTATGTTTGTTTATTGTATATATGCTCATGGGCCATATGGCTTATTGCATTAATAAATTATCTATCTATCTATGATTTATGCCGAAATGGGTAGATACCCTCTAAATATAATAGTTAAACAAAGAATGATAAACTATTGGGCCAGAATATTAACAGGAAAATCCTCCAAACTGTCATACCAAATATACATTTATATTCTTAAATCAAACGAAATTAACTCAAAATGGGTAAATTTTATTCAATCAGTACTTTGCGAGTGTGGTAGACAGGATTTATGGTTAAGGCAATTCCACTCTATCCCAGCATCAGTAGGCAAAATTGTTAAACACATTATGTTGGATCAGTTCCAACAAACTTGGAACGGAAATCTTCAAACTTCCTCCAAAGGAAGAAACTATAGTCTCTTCCAGGATAATATCCTAATTGAGAAGTATATAAACATTCTGCATGGATCTTTGGTTATATCAATGCTGAAATTTAGAACAGCTAACCACAAACTCCCGATAGAAGTGGGGCGCTGGAATGGCATTGACCTCCAAGACAGAAAATGCCAACTCTGCCATACTTCAAGAATTGGCGACGAATTCCATTATCTCCTGGAATGTTCTTTTTTCAAAAAGGAAAGGAAAACCTACGTCGACCAATATTTCTTTTCGAGGCCAAATATCATAAAATATAAACAACTACTAAGAACTACAAACGAAACAAAGTTAATTAATTTAGCGAAATTTATGAAAATCATAATGAACCGATTTGCATAGGCACATTATTTATACAATATAACGTTTGCAAGTCCATGTAATGAGCATTCTCGTACCCCACTTTGTTGGTCTTTCCCACAATACATGGTATGTTGGTGCCCGTTAGACTCGCCTCGCTGAGGCGCTTCTAGCGGACAACAGCAATCTGTGCATGAAAAAAGAGATTAATACATCCCCACTTCCTGATTAGTGTTTATTATCGTAGCGTCAGTATCCACTTGTCTTTACCAAAAAACTTGGAATGTGGATACCTGTTAGAATCGCCTCATAGAGGCGTTTCACAGTACCATAACAACGTTATCAAGTCCATGTAATGACCACCTTCGCACCCCACTTTATTTATCTTTATCTTTCCCACAAATATGGTATGTTGGTGCCCGTTTGACTCGCCTCACTGAGGCGCTTCGAGCGGACAACAGCAGTCTGTGCATGAACTGAAAATAGATATTAGAATCGCCTCATAGAGGTGTTATACAGTACCATAACAACGTTATCAAGTCCATGTAATGACCATCTTCGCACCCCACTTTATTTATCTTCCCCACAAACATGGCATGTTGGTGCCCGTTAGACTCGCCTCACTGAGGCGCTTCTAACGGGCAACGGTAATCTGCGTGTGGACCCGATTTGTGCTTGTTATTTTAGAATAAGTCCCCATTTTGTCTTTACCAAAAACACGGAATGTGGGTTTTTGTTAGAATCGCCCGATCGCGGCCTTTCTAACAGACACCAACAATCTGCATATATATATATATATATATATATATATATATATATATATATATATATATAACCTCTTTCGCCACCCGATTCGTTAGCTGAACTAAAATTGTGTCTGGCCGTGCACTGTAGCGGCACACGTTAATAGGGGTGGGTAAGAGTCATACGTCGTAGACAAATACACTGTACATACCCTTGGCAGCTGCTAATCCTTTGGTCAACTATTTTTATCCATAGAATTGAAAATATTCCATTCACAACAACTACTACAGTAAAACCGACATCAGTTGTCAGTTTGTTATTGTCAATATTATTGTAAATAAAGGTTATTTTTAAATTTCTCTACGCAATTATATGTTATTTTTGGATGATCTAATTTTATTTTTGGTGACTCCCTATTAATGTGATGGTATCAGGCTAAAAAATACCATACCTGCACTGTATCGATGCTAGCCAAGAGGTAAAGTCACGGGCCTGTAGAGCTGAAGTATGCGGGTTCGAATCCCGCTGGGGATGTTTTTTCTTTAACATTTTTTTTTCGCGCTAAAAGCAAAAAATCCTCAATTTTTTCGTGAAGCATGCATTTTTTGTGCTGATATAAATTTTTACTGAACATTCCTTAGTTCATACTCGGTTGCCCTGCTGTTGAAGTGTCGTCATGTGATGCTACTCTGACAGCAGAAGAGACGTTCTGAGAAGTGCAGTTTTGTGACTAACAATCGATAAACGTTAAAATAACGTATGATCAACATGAATTAAATTATAAATTTCCAATCAATGTTAATTTCAAGTCATGTTATTGGTGTGCCTATTCTTTACTTTCACATGTCACATATAGGGTCTAGGCCAATCAGGTTCCATTGCATCAAATTATGGCATCTTGTATTTCAATTCTCTTGTACATGTACTTGCTGGTGTTTCTTTTTTATTCACTATTATAAATCAAATGTGAAGTTGATCTTTAAAATTGTGCATGACATGTATTGAACTTTAAAATAAATAGATAACCATTCACGAAAAAATAATAATACAAAAATAATAAACAGAATTGAAAATTAAAAAAGAAATAATAAAAATGTAAATTCTGAAACAATTTTATAAAAAAAATCAAGAAAAAAATAAATCATGCTTTTAATAGCTTTATGAAAAAAGGTTGTCTGCGAGGATCGAACCCGCGACCCTCTGGACAGTAGTTTTAGGCGCTCCTCGCTACTGGTTGCGCTACGCAACTGATTACATCGGCACTGCAAAATTAAGTGCTTTTGTCTTAGAATATAACCCGTTACGTACCTGTGGAAAACACCGTTGTTTGTTATGATTTATAAATAGACGAGTATTTATCAACATTGAAACCATAACACCGACATATTACGGCAGGGTACCTGTACAATGAATGACACGAGTATACAAACTTGCCACCGGCGTGGCCTGTTGTCTGCCAGATCCACGTGCAAGTCATGCGGTTGTTGTTGTGAATGAAATGTCTCGCTTTTTTTTTAAACCTGTAAACGGTGTCTGTCATTATTGGTTTACGACAGAGACGTGTAGTATAAGTTATAGACCCCAGGGTTTGATGCCGTATCTGTCTGTTTATTATCAATGCATTTTATTTCTAATACGTTCATGGCGCGTCCATGATATAAAGTTTGATATTGTAAATAGCAAATATCCTCAGTGATCCACTTTATTCTATCATAGCTAGGATGGTGATAATTCCTTGATGAATTGTGTTTTTTTCCCTTTGTTTTCTTTTTTTTCTTTGCTGAAATGGCATGTGAAAGTGTTCAAGAACCGATTCTGCCGATTGTTTCCCAGTGGGAGCGCGGCGCGTGTGCGGCGCCGTGTCGGCGTCGATGTAACGCCAAGCATCGACGTTGACTCGACGTTGGGTAGGTGTCGTGATCCCGCTGGGTTGTCACCTTTGTGATAGAATAACCTAAATGTAATGCATGTATGTCCTTGCACCCCACTGTATTTCCCTATCCGTGCTGGATCGGTTACCGGGGTTCACAATGGTTTTTGACTGCAACGAAATGTTATTATCATATAATGATAGAATATATATTCTCCCGTTCTCTCTCTCTCTCTCTCTCTCTCTCTCTCTCTCTCTCTCTCTCTCTCTCTCTCTCTCTCTCTCTTAGAATTGAACATGTTCTAGTTCATGGAATGCCAAAATGTTTGCCGCCGTATAATGCTATTTAATATATATTTCCTTATATGTCATGTCAATGTACTTAAGAGAATAAAGTGTTTGTCTGTCTGTCTGTCTGTAGAAAGTTGCAACCAGCAAGCCCTGTTCTGAAGATTCCAAGGGAGCAAGGCTGACAGACATGGTCTTGTCCCACATACTGGCCAGCTGGACAAGAGACTGAAAATAGAAGTTTAGTTTTCTTTGAGTACAGACTACAAATGCCAACAGCTGAAAAGTAAACGTAATCATTTTTTATCATATGACGTCGCGTCTGAGAGTGTAATAACGCCATGCATTATTTTCGATAATCCACTAGTGGATTAAATATGCAAATTAGCTAGATACATCCCGTAACGTTACAGGTACGACCTACGTAACGCTGTCGCGTTTACTAATGGCGGAATTTTGACATTTTTGTAAAAGAAACGTGAATAAAAAGCGTTTTAAATGTCCTATGATAAATAGAATCTTGCATTCGTGCTCATGTATTATTGAATTTATTAAACTCGTTGAGGAAAAGGGATAAAATGCTCGGCAAAGCCTCGCATTTTATCCCTTTCCCTCAACTCGTTTAATAAATTCAATAATACATGAACACACATGTAAGATCCTCTATATCTGACTTCCTGGCCTAATAATTACCGGTCACAGATTGAGAACTCACCATCAATGATAGATTATTTCCATCTTGTATAAAATCTGTTCTAAAAGAAACAATTGCTCAATGCTGAGAGTTATCGTGTAATTCCAAGGACTGAGCAACAGAACTTGCGTTTAAAGTATCTGTTATTTTATTTGAGTGCGTCCTTCAACTTGTCAATCGTTAACATGCATAAATTCGCATTTAATACGTTTTCACTATTTCACTAACTTATTCACCGATAACACATTGCAATCCGTCGGTGGCTCCTGTCACTGACGTAGTTTGACCCACCGGACAAGGCAGGCAGGATGCCCCTGCAAGTCTAGTTCTGTATGTACCAATCGCACAGGGCCGACAACTTTGGTCTAATCAAAGGAACTGCCCAGCCGGGCATGTGACTGAAAATAGTTGTTAAATTCGGTTTGTACATACTCTTAAAATGCTACTTACATCACAAAATCATGCCTATATAATTCTGACACCCTTAAATATGTTCTATAAAAGGATTATAAGCAAAGAATACACCACAGAACTGGAAAATATGGATTGTACTTTTTTTTCTTCCAAACCTATTCAAAACTGAATTTGTAGTACTTTTTATATTTTAAATAGAAGTGGAGGCAATGATCAAGAAGCGATACAGTTAACCCACAGCTCCCAACAGAGACACCAAAGGGAAAGAAACACAAACATGTAACAACAGAGCCTAATGGAAACATCAATAGCGGAAAGCTAAAGGACAGATACTTTCACACAAAATGGCCAATAGGCTATCCAAAATAAAATAATATAAGCGACACAAACACCCAAAAACAAACAATAACAAAAATAAACCGCGACAGAAGAACCGCCTTGGTGGTTGAGTTGCTGTCGAGTCCTCACCGTTGTCTCACCTCTGTGGTTCTTTGATTATTTGTGTTCACGGAGATGTTGCACTGATGAGTTAGGAGGCCTTTATGCGGACTGAACAAATTATTTGTCTAAATCGCGATGGAAGTAAGGGCGAGGATTGTGGCCACGTAAAATCGATTTAACCATATAAGATGTTACGTTGATGATTCGGATTCTTACCCCTTTTTCGTTGTTAAATTATAGTTTCGTTTGTCCTTCAAGTTTAATGTTTGTCATGTTGGTGATTCTGATTCTTTCACCCTTATGTATATTGCTCCTTTTAGTTAGGTTTGGATATTGTTTGGGAAAGAGCTGCTGACTGGGTTTACCTGTTTTCCGTTTTGTTTACTGTCGTCAATGTATGTTTTGACTTCTTTTCATAGTGATAGTGTGGGAATAATTTGGGATCTGACTGTATCAGTTCTTATCGTTTCTCTTTTTGATTTTCGCTTGACCGTACTATGAACGGCTTGGGTCCCCAATGCAAGACAGACTGACAGACATGCAGACAGACAGACAGACAGACATAGAGGGAGAAACAGAGAAAGAGAAACAGAGACGGACAGACAGACAATAGAATCTCACCATACTATAAGCTATGAGCCTTTGACTCAGGTGAGCTAGCATGTATTATTAACTAACCGATGTTTTGTGTAAAATAGCTGGCAAAGACCCAGATGAGACGACGCGTCCTGTGTCTTCATTGTTGTCTCAGGCCTGCCTCTCCAAATGAGACTATCCAAATGACTGTAAATAGTCTACTACACCAAAAATAAGACATCGCCGTTTTCCATTATTAAAACCAATTCAAAATAAAAGCATCCCCGAAAAAGGTTAACAGTGATAGCACCATTGATTGCTGAAACGCAGAAATACCTATAAAGGAAATCAAACAACTTCGACACTCAAAAGGTAACCTCTTCAAATCTAAACAGAGGATATTCTATTTTTCATACAGAGCCAACTTGAATTTATTTTATTCTAAGACATGATACATTTTCAATACCCCCGATACTTACTGATTACACATTGAGACACATCTGTAGCTCCAATCGTTGGTGTTGTTAGACCATCTGGACAATACATGCACTTTTCTCCCGAAAGTCTTGTTTTAAAGGTGCCAGTAGGACAAGGTTCACAAATATTTCCTGGTCCTGAGTATTGTCCAGCAGGGCAGGTGACTGAAAATACACAATAAACCTCCGATCATAAACTGACTACGACAAAGCACATTACGACATTACACCCGTCTGAAATAGTACAATCTTTCATATCTCCAAAATCGTTTTTTTTCTGATGAAAACTTTCGATATTTTTCTTATTTTTACTCCAAACATAGGTTGAGGGTGCTCAATAAAAACCGCCTCACTGGGGTGAAAGGGAGCATTTATTACACGGACCGAAATTAGTTACCCTGGTCCAGAAAACTGTACACTGGGTACTTTTCATTACGAAAACACGCCTCTACTAATACATTGTAAACTTTACGGCCGCAGAAAAACGAAAATTTTTAAGATGAAAAATTGTGATATTTTTCTTGCCTCTGCTAAAAAAATAGATTGTGAGTACTCGTGAGAACCGCCTCATCGAGGCGGTTCTAACGAGTACCCACAATCTATATTTTAGAGCAGAAATAAGAAAAATAAATGTTACCCCTGTAAACCCCAGTTTTATTGTATAAAAGTGGGGTTAAAGGGGGAAGAATTATATAGGCGTGTTTTTCATGATGAGAGTTATATTGTGTATTCTTTGCTTCAAAAGGAAAACACTTTTATAGAACATTGTTAACGTGATAAGATTAGCAAAGCTATAATGTCCACCGTTCCAAACCAAACGTAAAATAAATTATTTACAATCATGACCGATGAGCTCTACATGGTTTCATTGCAAAGCTACCATTATGTAACAAGAAACTGATACAGTTAAATTTACCACAAATCTTGCTGTCTAAACATTGAGACTCGTCCGTTGCACCCACTGCTAATGAAGTCAGTCCATTTGGACATGGGAGACAATTTTTCCCGGAAAACACTGTTCTGAATGGGCGAATATGACATGAATGACAAACACGTCTAATTCTAAGCATTGTCCAACAGAGTATGTGACTAGAACTACACAGCAGTAAAGTCAGATGTATCTTTGTAGCACTTTTCTAATTAATGTTCCAAGCACTGATCGTAAGAACCATGCAATCATACACAAGAAAGAAGAACCCATACAGAATTTGATAAAACTTCATTCCTGCAGCTGCGCTGTAGATAACAAAAATATAGAAACACTGGTGTGTTCTTGCAGGGACATTCAAACGAACAGCCACAGAATTGCCATGACATTCCTAACAGGTGGTTTAATGGGTCGGGCAACGCTCTTTATTCCGCCACATATTATGTCCATGTATAATTATGCAATTATATTAAGGCCTATATTTATGCCCCCGGAATCAAAGATTCGGGGGCATATAGTTTTTGGTCTGTCTGTCCGTTTGTTTGTCTGTCCGCATAAACCTTAATATTGGGCATAACTTTTAAATGGTAAGTGATAGGGCTTTCATATTTCACATGTGCATTCCTTGTCAAATGACAATTCCAGTGGTACCATAAATTTTGACCTCGTGACCTTGACCTTGACGTTTGACCTACTTTTTAAAAATTTTAATTTTGACCATAATATTTTACATGCGCTGTCCGGGGGCATCAGTGTTTCACAAACACACACTGTTTGTTCTATTGTTGCTCAAAAAGAGTCTGGACGCTCAAAATTGACATTTCATACATGGACTGTTATGGAAAACAAACCATTTTGATAGAACATAACTATTGCACAAAACGATGAGAAGGCCTAGTATTCGTTTCGTGATTAATTCCTGATCATTGCCTTCACTTCCATTTTACGGTTCGTAACAGCAGATAAGAAGGTGTTTGTTTTATTTGTGTTGAGATTTTACGTCCCCGTCAACACTATCTTTATCATTCTGGAGGTTGCTTTCGATTTTGTGGGACTTTTGTCCGACACGGAAATGAAACTTCTCATGCCCTGCCGCCTAAAGAAACCGCTAGTGTTTAAGGAGCGACCCGACTTGCATCACTTTTCCTGGACCGGCTTAAACCTCCTAAGCGGTTTACTAGTACTCATATCCGGTTGGTTTCAGCTTTGTATCTAAGCACCATGCAGCTCAATCTGTCTGTTCAAGCCTAAATTAGCTGCGCTTAGAACAATTTGGGGCTTTATCTTTCTGCACTAAAATTGGTTGTAAGAACTTTTTTTTTCAAAAGCAAATCTAATTGGAATCGCAACACGTACATACAGCATATGTTTTAACAAGAAATAAGAATTACTCTACTGTAATTTCCACCATACACCTGAGCTGTGAAGGAGACAAAAACGTAACAATTACGCAAACACGCCTATACAAATACATTGCCACCTTTATCGCCGAAAATATGAAAATTTTATGATTAAAAATTGTGATATTTTTCTTATTTCTGCTCAAAATATAGATTGTGGGCACTCGTTAGAACCGCCTTATTTTAGAGCAGAAATAAGAAAAATAAGGTATATCCCGGAAACCCCAGTTTTACTATATAAAAGTGGGGTTTCGAGGGGGTCAAAATTATATTGGCGTGTTTTCGTGATGAAAACAAAGAAGCAACATACATTGATTCTCATAGTAAATAATCATTCATTGACAAACACTGTCAAATTATCGTCATACTATATACATAAACTTACTGAATCACTACGAAAACTCGCCTGTACAAATACATTGAAAACTTTACCACCACCAAAAAAAAAAAAAAAAAACGCGAAATTTAAGATGAAAAATCATGTATTTCTTTTTTATTTTTGCACAAAATATAGATTGTGGGTAATCGTTAGAACCGCCTCGATGAGGCGGTTCTAACGAATACCCACGATCTATATTTTAGAGCAGAAATAATAAAAATGAGATTTACATCCCTGTAAAGTAGAAGTAAAACAAAGATCAGGAATTGATACAATTAACTTACTCCACCCATAAAAGACACCAAAGGGAAAGAAATACAAACATTAAGCGACCAGACCATAATGGAAACCCAAACAAAGGAAGGCCATAAGGACAGTTACTTTCCCACAAAATGGCCATATGGCCATCCAAAACCAAAAGACACAAGTGATACACACAGTAAGTAACAAACAACAACATAAATAAATCGCCACAGAAGAGCCGCCTTGGAACGGTCAGTGGAAGATTTCCACTGGGGGGCTTAAATCGATTTTACGTGGCCACAATCCTCGCCCTTACTTCCGTCGCGATTTAGACAAATAATTTGTTCAGTCCGCATGAAGGCCTCCTAACTCATCAGTGCAACATCTCCGTGAACACAAAAATCAAAGAACCACAGAGGTGAGACAACGGTGAGGACTCGACAGCAAGAAACCACTGAAATGCTGGAGCAAAAGAAAACCAACAGTTAGACTCCGATGAGCCCGACCAGAGACAGAGCATCAGGCACCAACCAACATTACCTTGAATTAGATCTCTCTAATTCTCAATAAGCCTTTACGTTGGAGCCGTCATAGAATCTGAGGCCTGACCCACCGGCGTGCAATTAAAGAGGGAAGCAAAGTTGCCAACCGTGATTGGGTTAACTACCATGCATGCAGTCTGTCGTATATCCCATTTTTTGCTATATAAAAGTGGGGTTTCGAGGGGGTCAAAATTATATTGGCGTGTTTTCGTGATGAAAACAAAGAAGCAACATACATTGATTCTCATAGTAAATAATCATTCATTGACAAACACTGTCAAATTATCGTCATACTATATACATAAACTTACTGAATCACTACGAAAACTCGCCTGTACAAATACATTGAAAACTTTACCACCACCAAAAAAAAAAAAAAAAAAAACGCGAAATTTAAGATGAAAAATCATGTATTTCTTTTTTATTTTTGCACAAAATATAGATTGTGGGTAATCGTTAGAACCGCCTCGATGAGGCGGTTCTAACGAATACCCACGATCTATATTTTAGAGCAGAAATAATAAAAATGAGATTTACATCCCTGTAAATCCCATTTTTTGCTATATAAAAGTGGGGCTCCAAGCGGTCAAAATTATATACATTGTGATTCATCAGTTGCCCCGATCGCTGACGAAGTAAATCCATCTGGACAAGATAGACAATTCTCCTCTGACAGTTCAGTTGTGAAGGTGCCAATGGGACAAAACTGACAAATACCGTCTGTTCCTAAATATTTTGCAGCAGAGCAGACGACTAAAATTCAATACAAAGGTGGCCTGTTGCTAGAGAAAATTGGGTGCAGAAACCACTTAGAAATAAAAACTGATTTTTTAAACTGCTTTTGGATATGAGGTTCTTCTCCTTTATGAATTAACGTTACGAAGAAAGAAAGTTGCGCATTGGACGTAACGTTTTATAAGACGTTAACGTTAGTTGCCAAGCAGATTAAGTAGCGTCGTCGCCATTGGTATCGTTCGGGCGGCATTATTGTACAGGGACATTTATAGAGAAAAAGTCGACGTGAAGTTTGAGGCGGAGTATAAGAATGATAAAACTCGAGCTAAGTCGAATTTCAGCCGGGCGAAAGTAAAATTGACTTCGTTATTAGGACAACAAGAGCTGCGGTACAAGATGCGCGCAAAAGATTTTATTCGTGCGCGGAGCTTGCCATGGATATTTTAACGAGCATCTCCGAGTTTTACATTAAAATAAACAAGATGCAAAAAAGTATGCGGGTTTCGAATGAGATGGAGAAAATTGACGAGGAGTACAATTTAGCGTACGAAGCAGCCAGTGAGTATTTGCAGTCACATCAAGATGATCGTTCTGGCGTAACATCAGAGACACTTACCATAATATGCTTGAAAATATGAACAATTCGTAAACTGGCAGGATAGAGGTGCTGGAACCGCGGCAAAGTTACTAGAAACAGAACAGGAGGTAAGAACTGGTATCTTAAGTTTGAACAGTCCTGCTAGTTTGTCAACACGCGAAAGTTCTGAAGCAAATCGAGCAATAAGATCAAAATAAAAGGAACTGACGAATAGAAATGCGCAAGTTACGAACTTTGAAGAAAGCCAGATCCACTACGAAAAGTCAAATAGGGACATTACTAGGAGGCAGACAAATTTGTCTCGACAAGATCCGCACATAGCACCGTTTGAACCAGCGCATACGTGTAACCGGGAGGCTCCGTCCCTCGGAATGACTTGTGGAGACAGCTAAAGGGCGTGCAGATGCGATAAACGAACGTATCAGAGCTGGAAGACAGCATTCCTTGCCTGCATTGACAACGCCCCGACTACAGCAGAGTATAATTTGCTCCAATTACGGCAATATTTATGTAGCGAAGCACTGCAGGTAATCGAAAACTTAGGCCACTCAGCAACGGAATATGTTTCTGCGAAAGAGCGGCTTGAACGCAAGTATGGCGGCAAGAGGCGACAGATCACAGTGTACTTGGAGGACTTGGACAATTTGAGGCAAGTAAGAACCGGAAATGCAAAAGATCTTGAAAAATTTGCAGACCTGCTAGATATAGCCATAATGAACTTGCAGGAAGCTGGACAAGATCATGAACTGGGAAACGGGTCTCTTTATTCAAAACTACAGAGAAAATTATCAGAGTCGATGCTTCCGCGATACCATAGAATGGTATTTGAAAACAACATAACGGAAACTGTAGAGTTGCTTTATGAAGATGCTTACTACAAGAAGAGGTGTCTCAAACGATTGCGACTGAAACCATGCACGGACTCACGGGAAAAGCAGACAACCCACAGCCAGCACATTCTTTGCCTAGGGGCCGAAATAAAAGAATATTTTTTGGTGAATCACAGAATGGCGGCAGTACGGAGAAAGCATCACGTCAAGTTTGTAGAGAGCGATGCGGTTTGGAGATGCCAAACATTTGCTCAGAAAAGTCCAACGGTGAGATGGTATATTGCAAAACGGTCGCAGCTATGTTTTCGTTGCCTTGGTAACGGGCATTTGGGCAACTGTGCACAAGCAGTCGGATATATGGTAAAAACGGTTGTCAAGAAACCCACGATAGGTTGCTGCACCAGTATGATTGTGAGGATGCACCATCGGCGAGTAGCTCGAAGGACCAGACCTAACCGAAACGTGTGGACCCTGGCAAACGCGAACAACGTGTAGAACCGGGTACTTTCCAGGCTGATCCAGCTGATTTGTCACGGAGGGGAAGGAACAGCCACACGCAGAGCAAACCACTGTGATGACACAGAGCAATTCAAGGACAGACTTCATAGCTCTCGGAACTGTACCAATCATTCTGAAAATGGTGACCGGCCGCTAAAAGTGAATGTGTTGTTTGACGAGGCAATACCCAAACGTACCTTAACCCGGAAGTTGCTGCGGACCTTGGGCTACACGGCAGGACGAAAAAGGTAGTAGTGAATGTGTTAAATGGACAGATCGAGACCTTCGAAATGAAACAAGTCAGTTTTAATCTTGCGAGCATCGACCATAAAGTAAATATGAACGTGACCGCATACACTGCGAACGGGATGACAGGTGACATTCCTGTCATATATTGGAATGAATACAGTTCAAAATGGCCATATTTGTGGAAACAAGACTTCCCCGTTTCGGTTTAGGGACGCGATGTTGATATCTTAATAGGGCTGAACTGTCTTTGACTTCACAGTGCGATAGAAGAGGTCAGAGGTCGACCGAGTGAACCAGTAGCCATATTAACGCCACTGGGATGGGCATTAATAGGCAACCCTTGCACCAGCGGGACAACAAGAAACCCATTTTTCATGCACGTACCTTATCAGGAGTCAATCAGAGATTGAAGAGCTCAATTCCAATCTGAAACGGTTTTGGGAAATTGAAGAAGCTTCACCGTCGAATCAACCACCCATTATACAAATGCAGGATTAGCTTGCTTTGAGAAAGGTTGAGAACTCTATCCAGTACGACGGGAAAATGTACCGGGTTGGTGTCCATAGGTTAAAAACAGGCCAAGTCTCCCAGGTAACTACCGTATGGCACTCCAACGGCTTCAAAATACCGAAAAGAGGCTCCAAAAGTCACAAGATATAGCACAGGTGTACAGAGACATTATAGAACAATACGTTGCAAAAGGCTTTAACAAACAGGTACCAAAATGTTCACAGTCAACATCGAAGTGGTACTTGCCACACTTTCCTGTTATAAGGCCGGAAAAAGAAACGACAAAGACTAGAATAGTCTTTGATGCTTCAGCTACTTGTGAAGACATATCCCTGAATGACGTAATCGACCAGGGCCCGAAACTGCAAAGAGACTAATGGTAGCATATTTCTGCCTCGAGGTAGCTAGAAAGCCATCACGATAATTTAGAAAAGTATCGCGATATTTTTTTTTTGTTTTCTGCCAGATAATAGAAATTTTTATCGCGATAATTTTAACATTTTTATCTCGCATTTTTCTTGATAGTGCCCAAATTGCCACGAGGTAGCCAAATAACTATCGTGATAATGTCAAAATTTATAGCGAACAGTCTCATGTTTCCTGAAAATATTATCGCGATAATGTGAATTGTTATCACGATATTTTTGCCAGTTAAATTCTGCTATCTATAGATCATCAGCCAAAAATGAATGACAAAACAGCGGTACCGCTCCGTAACCTGTTTGTTATCAAGTCGTTTCGACCCAAGACGTTTACCCCCTGGTCGATGTCACTCCCTGCTATTCGTTTCGCCTCTATTTCTCACCCTTTTAGTTTAGTCCCCAAACCTTAGTCGTTTCGCCCAAAACTATCACCTTTCGGGAAGTGTAGAGACCACAACACAGACCGTCGCAACTTTTGTTAATCTCGATCCGATCTCTCTCTGGTGTAGTTTAACGCATACATGTGTTCAGTATTAACAAATATATTCCAAAACATAGATTTGCATTCATAGATTACAGCTATTAAAATGGTTGGAATCTCAAGAAAATAGTTTAATATTTTCTGGAAAATCCAAATTATTTAGATAATCTTTTCAGTTTCGCGATATTTTTTATAATTATCCCGATGTTAACTAGCCACCACGTTGCAGCCCTGGGCACTGATACCACAAAAAGCGAAATAATAATGTTAATTTTTCAGTTAACTCAAATTCATCTCGATACTTTTTATGTTATCTATCTTTTTATGCTATCTAGCTACCTCGTGGCTGAAATATGCCACCATAGAGACCTATTCGACGTGATTTTGCGGTTCAGACGTTGACCGGTAGCCATTATCTGTGTCAAAGCAGAGATGTACCTTAGGATTGGTATACCCCACGAGGATAAACTGTATCACAAATTCTTATGGAGGGGAACAAACCAAAACAGTACACCGGACGTTTTCGAGTTCGACAGGTTTGTTTTCGGTTTGAATTCATCACCTTTCCTGGCGCAGTTTGTTCTTCAAAGGCATGCAAAACACTACGGAAGTGACTTCCCTATAGCTGCAGAAACAATTAAGAAATCTACCTACATGGACGACTCGATGGAATCTGTACAGACAGAAGCTCAAGGTAGGGTGTTATAAAGTCAACTCTCAAAACTTTTGTCTAAAGCTGGAATGCATGCTCGAAAATGGCTCACAAACTCATCCAGTGTTTTAGCGGACATCCCGGTTGAAGATCGAAAGGCTGAAGTTTATTTGGATCGCAGTCAGTTACCGTGTACAAAAACTCTTGGGGCAAGATCGCTTGCAGATCAAGACGTCTTTACATTCAGAGAGACCGCCCCAGACAACAGCAAGGTCTACACAAAGCGGAACTTTCTTAGGAAAATTGCGACTCTGTTTGATCCGATTGGGTTTCTGGCTCCGTTCACAATCTTACAAAAATGCTACTCTAAGATATGTGGACCACCGCCTTGGACTGGGACGACGAGCTTACCGAACCGCTTTCCCATTCGGCACGTGCGTGGTTCGGAGAACTTGGCGAATTAAAGGACATACAGATTCCAAGATATCTATGGAAGAACGGGATGGTAGCGGATAACATGTCGTTGTATACGTTTGTGGACGCATTTGAAAGTGCCTATGGGGCTGTTGTCTATGCACGATGTCAGTATGAAGATAAGTCATTTTCAACCAACATCGTTGCAGCAAAGACACACGTGTCTCCAAACATAGCTAGTAGCATTCCCAGGCTGGAATTGTTGGATGCGGTTGTTGGAGTTCGACATACCACAAGAATAGCGGAGGTTCTCGGGATAAGAATGACGAAATCAACATTATAGTGTGACAGCGTGAACGTGCTATGGTGGTTTCGAGGTCGAAGCCGTAATTTCTAGCCCTTTGTTGCTCACAGAATTAGGGAAATACAAACACGAACGGATCCAAACCAGTGGCACTACGTACACACTAACGCCAACCCAGTGAATATGTTCAGCAGAACGACATGGCAAAATGTAATTCATGGTGAAGAGGACCCGCATTTCTGGCCCCCGAATAAAACATTTGGACAACCAGTCGGAGACAACCAAATCAGACGTTCTTCAAGAGTGGACACAAGATTCCAAGATCCAAAGGTTGGTGATAAAAACTATCATACCGGTACACATTTGTAGCTCTAGACGAAGACGTAGCATCTTTGTTAGCACCACACAAATACTCAAGCTGGTTGAAATTAAAAAGGTATACAGGCTTGGTGTCACTGATGGGAGTTACGGGTCAATTGTATCGATTCCTGATCATTGCCTTCACTTCTGTTTTGGATCCATATGTTTGTTGGAAATTGTCAAAGAAAACAGATTGACATGAAATCTGGGGAGTTGACGGCTGTTGAGCTAAAGCAAGCAGAATTACAGCTCATTAGCAAACACAGCAGGTAGAATTTCCAGAGGAGTGGAAGTCTTTAGCTCGGGAATGTCCGCTACAATTAAGCAGCAAGCTTCTCGGATTGAAGCCCAAAATGGACGATGGTGGCCTAATACGATGTGATTAACGTCTCAAAATCGCAAGATTTCTTTCCTTTAACGTACGGTACCTAGTAACTTTACCGCGAAAATAGTTGATAGTTAAGAATGCTCACGAGAAAGGGAACTACGCACTTGGGACCAACAAGACACTAGCAACGTCGTCGGCTCGGTATTGAATCATCTCGGCACGGGAGCAAATCAGAGAGTGCGAACGAGAATGTGCCGAGTGCCGCCGTCGGAAGGCTAGAACCGCGCAACAGATGACACCACTTCCCTTGGCTAGACTGCAGACGTCACTGGAAGCATTCACCAAAACAGCTGTTGACTTTGGTGGACCATTCATCATGATAAAAGGCAGAGGTAAACGCAAGTAAAACAGTACTTGTGTCTCTTCACTGGCCTCGCCACTAGAGCCGTGCATTTAGAAATAACATTTGATCTCGACACAGACTAATTTCTCAATGTTTTCTACAGAATGGCAAGTCGAAGAGCACTTCCTCGGGTGATGTTTTCTGATTACGGTACCAAATTTAAAGGAGCTGATCGAGAACTAGAGACGCTACAGTCAGAGCTGGACGAAACAAAAATTAACGCATCGGTTTCGAACAAGGGAATAAAGTAGCATTTTCATCCTCCGCTTGCTCCGCATTTCGGTGTTGCGCACGAGTCTATGATAAAGTCAGCAAAGAGGCCAATCAACGCTATACTTGGACAGGCAGACATCACCGACGAGGAGTTGATGACGGCAATCATCGGCGCCGAGGGTCTGATCAACGACCCGACCCTTTACTTACCAGTCTCCGAACCACGAGGACGCCGTTCCGCTTACACCAAACCACTTTCTCCATGAGCAAATCGGGGGTCAGTTTGCGCCCACATCCGTAGATGAGACGCAGTTTAATCCGAGGAAACGATGGCGCCGGATCCAGAAGCTAGACCGGCACTTCTAACAGAGATGACTGTACTAAGTACGCGAAAGAAGTGGCATCGGGAACGACGGGACATAGAAGTTGGCGAGGTAGTCCTGGTAATCTCGCCGAATACGCCACGTTGAAATTGGCCATTGGGGGAATCCAGGAAGTATAGCCCGGGGACGACGGGCGGGGCCGGGCTACCAAGGTTCAGGTCGGGGAAGGCACCTTGACACGGCCAGTGAGGAAGCTGTGTCCTTTGATGAGCCGATAAAGTTTTCCATACTCAAGATAATGCAAAAAATGGCTACACTTAATATTAGAATGAATTCATACTAGGGAGAAACTTATGTTGATCGACGTATTCTAATGAAATATTATTTAATTGACTTTAACGTTTTCTTAAGTTTTGCATAGAAAATTATTTTGAATGATTTATTGAAGTACTTTATCAAAATGAATGACATTTTGGGCGGGGGAGAACGGATATGAGGTTCTTCTCCTTTATGAATTAACGTTATGCAGTAAGAACCTTGCGCATTGAGCGTAACGTTTTATAAGATGTAATTTTAACGTTAGTTGCCAAGCAGATTGAGAAGCGTCGTCGCCATTAGTATCGTTCAGGCGGCATTCTTGCACAGAGACATTTATAGAGAAAAAAAAAAAAACTGTGTAACTCGCTATCGGAGTTTCGAATCTTTTGTTTGCCAATCCATAGTCTGTATAAACCATAGCGACAGCTTTGTAAAACTGGAGTAAGTTAATTGTATCAATTCCTGATCTTTGTTTTACTTCTACTTAGTCTGAATTTAAGCTGTCTTAATAGCGGAATTTCACAGTATTAACAGTATTGTTGTGGTTTAATGTACTCCATACGAATGTCACACAGGTCATTTTATATTAATTATGGGTCTATATTCCACAGCAAAGCTTTCATCTGTAACATTTGGCGCCCACCTAACAGACGAAAACTTGCTTATAGTCTTTTCCCGACCCGGGATCGTACCTGCGGCGCAGTATTGTTAAGCAAACAATCTACCACGTCGCTATAAAAAGCCGACTTGTACCGCAGGGCAGTATAAATATGTTATATACCTACCCTATGACATTCTCCACTGCACATTGAATTCGTCCTCGAATTTCCGGGAGTCCGAGAATCATGTGAAATGATACTCAAGGGGTTCTAATGTACATTAGGGATGTTTACGTTGGATGCAAAATGTTACACATGAAATATTCTACTCGCCTTTTCCCGGCCCGGGATCGAACCTGCGGCGCCGGATTGATAAGCAAAAACTCTACAACTTCGCTATAAAAGCCGGTTTGTATCATAAGGCAGCACAAGTGTGCTATATACCTACGCTATGAAATAAGACAAAAGAAACTGGTACTTATACAGTTTTTTTTGCTGTATTATTGTAATTCAGTGACCAATCGTTTTCAAACACTGCATAGCTTTGTTTGCAATTATATACCTTTACTCGCTATTGCAAGAGAGTTTTATATACATTAGGGTGCTTATAAAACTGACTATACATAGAGGCTCGCCCGTTGCACCAGACGCTGGGGTTGTTAGTCCATTGGGACAAGGTAGACACATTTCGCCTGAAAGCCCCGTTCTAAATGTGCCGATCGAACAAACCGACAAACATCGTATAATCCGATTCAGTTTCCAGCAGGACAATTAGCTGAAAATACACAGCAGCCAAGGCAATATCATTGCTTATATACTTGAGTACATTGTATAGACGTTTGGGGTTGGTTTGATACTAATATATTAACAAATTGGGATTGCATACGTATGCGATGGTCAGATATCCATTACGAAAACACGCCTATACAAATACACAGAAAAGTTTTTAAACGAAAAAATGAATATTTTTTTATGAAAAATTGTGATATTTTTCTTATGACTGCTCAAAATATAGATTGTGGGTATACGTTAGAACCGCCTCATCGAGGTGGTTATAACGAGTACCCACAATCTATATTTTAGAGCAGAAATAAGAAAAATAAGGTTAACCCCTATAAACCACAGTTAAACTGTATAAAAGCGGGGTTCAAGGGGGGTCAGAATCATATAGGCGTGTTTTTGTGATGCAAATATCAGTAAAGGTATGTCCTTAGTATAGTGAATCCTTTTGGTGGTTGTCTCACTTATGTTCAGAGCATTGGTTGCAAGATTCCGTAATAAGATAAGACCACAATCAGTCAGAACCCTACATTTGATCCTACCTAATTCATATAAGTGTAGTTTATAGAATATAGAGTCTTAGGTGTTTTTGCATGGCCAATGGAAAACAATAACAAAACCGTCGCCATGTTAGTCCCATCAGGAGCTGAACCTTTGATGCCCATTAAAATCAAACTGAAACAAAGACTTGTTTGATCTATGTACAATATATACTGCTGACAACCAAATGAGCGCTCTAAAGGATTGAAGTGTGACCAGACTTTCTTGGGTCAAACACTGCAGAACTAACGGAGATTGTTTTGGCCAGAGAAATAGATTTACACCCCCTCATGTATCTTCTGATAATAGTTTACATTGAGAATAACCGTCTTGCCATTTTTGGAAAGAAACTGTCGTGTTTGGCTTTCTGCTTGTGGTGTTTTGAATTTGAGTGCGGCCTTCTTTCTCTTTTTTTGTTTCGTGGACGGAAGATGTTAAGTTAGTGTGTCAATTACCACGACTCATGTACATAGAGGAACTTACACGTCTGTTCATGTGTTATTGAATTAATTAAAAGAGTTGAGGAAAAGGGATAAAATGCGAGGCATTGCCAGGCATTTTATCCCTTTCCCTCAACGAGTTTAATAAATTTAATAATACATGAACACGAATGAAAGATTCTATATATCATACGATATTTAAAACTCATTTTATTCACACTTTTTAAATAAAAGTGTGAACATTTCGCGATAAGTAAACGCGACGTCGTTAAGGACGTCGCACGTGTAACGTTACGGGGCGTATCTAACTAATTTGCATATTTAATACACTAGTGGATTACCAAATTTATTACATGACGTTATTACATTCTAAGACGCGACGTCATATGATAAAGCTGTATCATGAATGCTTTGTCTCGTAAATTCGGATCATATCAGGCCATAGAAGAAAAAAGCTGTATATGATGTGTGTACTTCACATTTAAGAAAAGATAGCCCGCTATTCTTATTACACTTAATACAGCTCGCGCGTTTCTTACGAACATGCAACGCTTTAACTGTACTTGTCGTTGCCGTGGTGCGCGACTTTAGGCATTTCCGTTGCATTTGCTATGGACGCAAATGGCGCAAGGTCGACAAATCTTATTTTGTTACAAAGTCTGTCCAGCAGGACGTCGACTGAAAATACATAAGGCTTTTCTAATGTTGACCTAAGCGTGAAAAAAAGATAAATTGTTCCATACGACAAAATATGACACATCATGTGTTTAAATACCTAAAAATATTTTTCTTCCACCTTGAAATGTTAGCGAATAAGTCTAATTGGCAGGTTTACTTACTGACTAAACATGTCGTCTCATCGTTGCACCTACGTTTGACGTAGTAAGACCATCTGGACATGAAAGACAATTTTCTCCAGCAAGTCCTGTTCTGAAACTACCAATGGGACACGACTGACAAACACCGTCAATCTCTAAGTACTGTCCACCAGGGCAGGTGACTGAAAAAAGACAGCAAATTAATATATTAATGCTTTCCGCTAGTGCTGTTTCCATTAGGGTCTAGTTGTTTCATGTTTGTGTTTCTTTCCCTTGGTGTCTCTGATGGGAGCTGTCGGTTAATTGTATCGGTTCCTGTCACTTAATTGTATCGATTCCTGATCATTGCCTTCACTTCTATTTTAGATACTTGTCTACGTTGTACCGAAGACAGTATAAAACGGAAAATAATTGTAAGTATGTGGGTTGGCATATATTATACGCAGTAGCTTTCTTGTATACAAGATAGTCCACATTTCCAAAGAATAGATTCGGTGATGTACCTATTTAAGCCTCAGTGAGAAATTCTGTTATGTTTGAAATGATAGAATGATTTAGATTTCTATATTTTTCTAAGGCGGTTCTTTTGTCGCGGTTTAGTTTTGTTAAAGTTCGTCTTTTCTGGTGTGTATTGCTAATATCTTTTTTAAACTGGATAACTGTTTTTACTATTTTGTTGGAAAGTAATTGCCCTTTTAACTTTCCGCCTGTGACGTTTTTATTTATGTTTTGGTTTCTTTCCATTTGATGTCTAAGCTGGTAGGTGTGGGGTAACTGTATCGATTCCTGATAATTGCGTTCGCTTTTATTCTAAGTTTTGGTACATCTAAAACACTTGAAAAATTGACATAGGCGTTGTTGCTAAATTAACTAATTAGCCCTTGAGTTTCAAAGAAAAAAAAAAATAATAAAAAATTTCAACGTTTCAAATAAAAAGTCAGTATAAATTTGGTAACTCCGAAAAATATCCAAGTACGGTAACAGAAGAATTCCCATAGAATACCAGCACTATACAGAAGCGGATGAGCATATCCTTACATGGACGACACAGACGCATAATAGGAAATATTTAACACTCGGGCATCGAAGGAAGTGATACCCTGAATAATCTAGCAAATTAGTGTTCAGCACAAGAAGCAACTGGGAGACTTAAGAAAAAATATGAAAGAGGATAAAGAAACTACACAAGAACTGCATCCCCACATTCGTAGACTGTATCACAACACAATTCCTGTCGAGAAACGACTCGTGCCTATTACACTTTCGTAATCACCTCGTTGTGGGACTGAGATAGTTGAATATGTCTTCGAAATGCCGCATCAACCGTAATCCTATTAAAGGATTCCTTGGATTATAGCAGAAGGCAAAAAATCATAGCAAAACAAAAACAAGACAGGTAGCTGTAGATATTGATCGAAGTTTGAAACTTTGAGATGGATAATTAAGACAGTCATTAAGCAACAGCATGATTAAAAATAGAAATAGAGGCAATAATCAGGAATTGATACAATTAACCCACAACTCCTATCAGAGACACCAAAGGGAAAGAAACACAAACATTAAGCAACAGACCCCAACGGAAACACCAACAGCGGAAAGCCAAAAGGACAATAACTTTCTCACAAAATGGCCATAAAGCTATCCAAAATAAAATAATATAAGCGACACAAACACCCAAAGACAAACCATAACAAAAATAAACCGCGACAGAAGAACCGCCTTGGAACGGTCAGCGGATACGAATTCCACTGGGGGGGGGGGGGTAAATCGACTTTTCGTAGCCACAATCCTCGCCCTTACTTCCGTCGCGATTAAGACAAATAATTTGTTCAGTCCGCATGAAGGCCTCCTAACTCGTCAGTGCAACATATCCGTGAACACAAAAATCAAACAACCACAGAGATGAAACAACGACGAGGATTCGACAGCAAGAAACAACAGAAATGATGGCGCAAAAGAAAACCAAAAGTTAGACTCCAAGTTAGGCTGGTTAGGGGTAAGGTAAGTGGCCTATACTTCTTTTTGCATATCTGGGCTGTTTTGTTTGTGGCGTGTGGTGGCTGTGAAAGGTCTCCCCGTATATGTATTTGATACTCTTATTTTTTCCAATCCTCAGGGATTGTTTTTGCAATTGCTTTTCATCGTTCCTTAATTTGATATGTCGTGGTTCATTTTTGTTATGGATTGCCATTGAGTGTGTGTATCGCTTATATGCTTTTTGTTTTGGACAGCCTATTGGTCATTTTGTTGGAAAGTAGCTGTGCATTTGGCTTTCCGCTATTGATATTTCCATTAGGGTCTCGTTATTTCATTATTTCATGTATGTGTTTCTTTCCCTTTGGTAACTCTGATGGGAGCTGTGAGTTAATAGTATTGCTTCTTGATCATTGCCTACACTTCTATTTTGTAAGGCGGGGGTATTAAATAGGCTAGGTTAGGATGGGTGTGTAAGTAAATTTATCCCGCTATTGCTTGTATTTTAATATGGCCTTGGCTAAACATTGTATGCTTACTTGAATCAAATTTGTGGCTAAGTGTTTAAAAACCCTGATATAAACACTGCATATATACGCCCTTTGCTCAGTTACGCAAGTTCTGCTATGAATAGTTTCACCGCGGTCTCCAGACGTTTCATCTGCAACTGGCTCACGTACATGAAAATGAAATAGTACTTAACTCAATATTAAAATGGCGTAATTAATCACGCCGATGAAATGCAACACTTTAATACCACAATCCATCACCCATTTTATTATGTAATCAAGCACTGATATAAGTATCGTCAAAGTATTTTGCAACTACGCAACGTAAATAATGCACGCGACGCCAAACGAACTTGGCAATTGCGGACATTGTTTGGATGCAAAGTTCAAGTGATCCTTTTGATAAAGTATGATTGTTAGAGGTTTTACTGGTGCAAACCTTTAGTTTACACCCAATAGTATACATAATTAACACGTTGAACACGACCAAATGGACACGAAATTGCAATTGAAAAAGTTTGATCTCTGTGGCGATGGCTGACGCTTTGAAATTGCGTAACAAATGGGCCCCGCCAAGCGATTTTGGTACTTATGGCCTATGCGAGCAGCGAAGGTTCAGGCGAGCCTGCGCATCCGCGCAGTCTGGCCAGAACCTTCGCTGCTCGCTCATACAAGCAGTGAATCAAGAGGAACCTTCAGACAGAAAGCCACATCCCTGGCCCCTCTGAATGGCTCGGCATGCGCAGTTAAAATTTGTCATGACGGAATGCTCGAAGACCCATATTCGCTTGGCGGGGCTCATTAATGACAGTTTAAAGCATGAAAGAAACAGAACATTTTTTTCACTGTAAAAATAAAAAGAGGAACAATCAGGTACTGATACAATCAGATCCCAATTTCTTCGTAATGTTTTCGTAATGCAACAGTATTAACAGTACATACATGCAAATACAAACAATGACAATTATGGACCATAACAGAAGGCACAAAAGAAAAAAAGCATAAGAAAACAAACAAAAACAACAACAACAAAGCAACGCATTCCTAGCATTTCTTATAATTCGTGAGAAGAACTATCTAATTACTTGTGCTTTCGTATAAAATAATCAGAAAAATCCACTGTTTTGCCTTTTTCCATACAAAGGTCTAAATTACCTAAGCTGACATTGAGGAAAATAGCTCAAGGTCAAATGAAGGCCACCGTTTGAACATTCTTGGTAGGGCCCCAATCCGCAGTCCTGCATACCAAGGTTTAACGCTATCGGCTTTTCGGTTCCTGAGAAAAAAATTCCAAAGGGTTTTTACCATATATGGGCATGGCTGCCACATTGGTTGTGCGGTTTTACGAATAAATGTTCATAGTCTCGCCCCATAGAGGATCAACATGTAATTTGTTTTTAACAAGCCCTGTAAGCCCCCGCCCATAGGGGCTTGAAGAAATATATGCGCTGCATGATGCTTCACCGCAGAGCTGAATCCGGCCCGCACACTAGTACTGGTAAACCGCTTAGAGGTTCTAAGCCTGTCCAGGAACCGCGGTGCGAGGCGGACCGTCCATGCTAATAAACCCTATTGGTTTCATTGGGCGACAGGGCTTGAGATGTCATTTCATCTCAATGTCGGGTAAAAGTCCCACAAAATTGGAAGCAACGTCTCCAAAATGACCTTTACAGTGTTGACGGGGACGTTAAACCTCAAATCAAACAAACAAACAAACGAGCCCTGTAGTTTTTATGGAGAAGAAGATAAAATACTGAATCTGTTGTAAATTGCCGTGACCTTTGGAATTGACAAACTTTCATTCAGCTGATTGTAAATATTAATTTTGATGCCATAGGCTACAAATGAATGAGAAAAATCAAATGTCTAAGAGACCAAATTTGACCTTGACGATAAAAAGGTAAAAACCAACCGACGGTCACCATTCGAAGAAACTTCGTAGGACCTGAGTCCCCGATGCTGCAGACCAAGTTCCAAGGCTATCGGCCATTTGCTTCCTGAGAAAGGCCATCTTGGTCACGTAACCATGACCAAATTTTCTTTACACAAAACCACCAACAGAATTTTTGTTTCATTTGGCTTAGCCGTTTCTGAGATGTAGTTTGAAAAAGTTGACAGTGCATATGTAGATAACGGTTACGACGGACGACTGCCTACCCTTTAAGCTGCCCCTGTCCCGAAGCCTTCGGCTCTGGTAAGCAGAGTTTTGGCTCGGGTGAGCAAAAAGCAAAAGGTTATTTTTTGTGATATATTTGTAACATCAGTAGTATAGGGGGTCACTTTGGCGAGATTTTATAGCGAGATTTTATAGCGAGATTTTTTGGTTGTGTTTCTCGCTATAATTTCTTGCTATAATTTCTCGCCCTAGTCTCTCGCCAAAGGTGACACCCCGGTATCTAAGCTTGACTAGGCTAGTTTGGGGGTTCTCGCCATAATTTCTCGCTATTAATTTCTCGCTATAAAATTCTCGCTATAAATTTCTTGCCATAATTTTTCGCTATAAAATCTCGCTATAATTTCTCGCTATAAAATCTCGCTATAATTTCTCGCTATAAATTTCTCGCTATAATTTCTCGCCATAAAATCTCGCTATAATTTATCGCTATAAATTTCTCGCTATAAAATCTCGCTATAATTTCTCGCCATAAAATCTCGCTATAAATTTCTCGATATAATTTGGTAATTGTTATTGGAAATGTTTGTGATAAATTTTCAAGAAGGTCAAGGGATACCACAAGATGACATTATGTTGACCTTGATAGTGCTAAGCATATATATTGAGGCTTTATAGTAGCAACTTCTTAGTGGAAACACCAATAGACCTTATATCTCAAAATCTATTTTACTGGTTTCATGAGTACTAAGAATTTTGACTATGAAGCGTCAGTGGATGTTATTTCTAGCCCTCTCAAATTTAGATACTACTACCTCTTCGTAATGAAGAGGGCGAAAAGACAAGAAAGATTGGTGAACATTTTTAAATAATTTTATTTGCCCCGCTAACTAACTTGATTACGATGAACAGAGGATTAGGGCCGGTCCCTCTATCATCGTTTACAATATGAAACCTTAACATATTTACAACATTAAATACATGGGATATTTCTTTGATAAACAATGTGTATTTCTTAAGCACTTGCAAACTTGAATTCTATGTTTGTAAAGAAACCTTGGAGTTGGCATGTCATTTTGTGTCCAGATCACTTTGCCATAATTAGCACTGAACCATCTGTCAATGTCTCTGTCATTTTGGTATAAGTCTTCACCTGTGCCATACAGTTCACCATGAATGGCTTTCTTCAAATCTAGTCTTTTTTCAAATTGATGAATAATATAAATACACCACATTCCACAGTTTTTACTCCATGGACTTTGTAATGCTTCTGTATTTTGAATCCAACTTCTGGAATTTCTCTTGATGAACGGTAGAATATAGTCTTCTTCTGGTGACATGCCATAAGAATCAAAGTAGATGGCCTGATTGCCTCTGAAGTATACGGTAACCCAATGCTCTCCTGGTTCATCTGAATTGTCCGTGTTTATGATATAGGCTTTCATGTCTAGAGGTTTCTTCTCTGGTAAGAGATCTTTGGCACATACATCTCCATTTACAGGCATATGGTATAGGATTTTCCTGAGTTCATGCGTGTCCATTTTTCTGGTGATGTCTCCGATGGAGTAGCTTCTATTAATTTCTGTTTCCAAAAGTCTCTCCACTCGTTGTAGTCAGGCTTTCTTCCGAATCTGTTATGACTGTTTTTCAGGAACATCCAGTTTTTATAGGCTTCGACTTTTTCAGATGGTGTTAAATGGTCCAATCCTGTCATAGCACCGTATTCTTTTATTCTTTGTTCTAATTGTACTTCATCCAGGAGCAACTCGTCCCATTTTTGGATAACATCGTAGATATTGAGATTATTCAGGGCATGCATATGTATGGCATAGTCTGTTATCCATTCGTTTGGTTTTGTCCACAAGCACAAGTCATGGTATTTCTGACTGGGATGATTTATTCTACATCCTTGGCACTGGTGACGGGCATAGTCAAATATAGCAGTCATCAAGTTGATCTTCATGGCTCGTATAAGGGTATCTTTAATCCATTTTTGTCGTCCCAGTGTTTCATTGTCTTCTGATAATCCCTCAAATTCTTTTTGTAGCATGCTATTTCCAGATGAAGTATAATTTGACCATAGTAGATAATCCCTCAGTTCTTCTTCAATATAGTATCCACTATGCATCTTTTGTTTTTTCAGTGATTACTTCTCTGAGTCCGTTAATTTCTATCAGATTATCAAATTCAGCATACACGATCACGTTGATGGTCTTTGCGAGTGAATTGGCAAACTGAAGTTCTAGTCTCAGGTTTCCAGTTTTTATAGGGTGGAGATGACTCTGGTCAGCAGCTTGATCAGGTGTGAAATCATATCCCCAGAATGTGTATCCGTCTTTGTAATCCTCGTAATCAATGTTACAATTCTGAACTTGATCTCGACTACTCAGAGCCTGATACAGTGACATGTATGATCGAAGGTACTCGTTTCTGGTGAAGTTAGGTTCAAAGGGTCTGCCATAGATATTGTGTCCATCGAGTGTGACATCCAGTTTACTGAGATTGAAAGGTTGGAAGTTGAAGGCGTTGGTGGGAAAGGTGCCATTGAATGTATCATTAGGAACCATGCCAATGAACAATCGTTTTGGAAGTTGACCCTGGAACAGATGATCTTCAATTTTAGATCTGAGTCCAGTACCAATGGTAAATGTTTTCCCCTCAACTCTTCTGATGGGGAATTTGGCATTATGTTGAGCAATGCTCTGATTCAAATCGTTTGTGATTGCTGGTAGAAGTTGTACATTTCTCACCGATAGTTTGGCTATATCAATTTTGAGTACTACAGGGGAACCATCCTCAGCCATGATACAAAATTGAGGAGATGCTCTGTTAAGTCTGAGTATGATTTCAACGCCATTCGGAAGATATTTGTCTTGCATGGCCAGATCTAAATGTAATCGTCCCATGAGTTCCAAAGATTTACTTTCTGCTGTAGATTTACCCCGGTCTTTTACGTTTTCACAATCAAAATTCTCAAATTTCCCAGGTTCATCTTCATACCAGTGTTCTGCAGCTTTTAACTGATTGTCTTTGACATCTGCTCCAAAGGAAAATTAGTTTTCTATGTAGGTTCTGTACGGATATGTATCCATATTACTTGTGACCAGTTTATTATTCAGGTACAAATCGATGCTACTGAACATACTGTGAAAAAAGTTTTTGACAGGGGCAATTTTTTGTCCTCAATATTACTTCCATTTGGTTTCAGGATTCTACATTTCAGATAAAGATACGTTTGAGATAAATCTGTGTAATATTCAGTATGGGGTGGAACCACGAATTCAATGAGTGCCTGATAACTATCCAGGGAAGCGATGGGGTGATAATCAGTCCACTGAGTTTCTTGCATAGTTGTCATTGTCGGAGGAACGGATTGCATTTCCAACTCCGTTTTACTGCACTCACAAGAACCCGGTTGCATCATTTCTGACCAAAAATATCTGGGGCAAATTTAAGATTTTTTGGAATACCAAATGAATTTTTCTTTTTTGACCCTTCTTAACACCTTGACGTTTAGTCTTAGACTGATTCTTTTTGGATTTGCCTTTTGATTTTATACCCCCACTTAATTCATCCAGAGCAGATTTTCCGAAAGATTTTTAACTTTGTTTGCCTCTTTGTTTCAAAACTTGTTTGATATTTTGACCTTCCAACATATCGCGAAGAGCACCTACTCCCTACTTTTTTGCAACTTGTTTTGCACTTTTTATTCCTGCTTTTGCTAGAGGTTTTAAAATAGGAACAACACTTCGCATTGCTGTTTTAAATATTGAACCTAGCCCATGACCATATTGTCTTGAGACACCTCGATAGACGGGAAAATCTTTAGATCCCGCTCCAGACTGATGATAATGAATAGTAAGCATTATTGTTCTTTTTTTCAGAAGTGTAGTTTGATCAATGTCTTTCCAGTTATGAATGGAAAATCATTACCTGTATCACCTTTCATACTAATGTAAACTTGATCGATGAAAGATTTTGCCACTGGAACGTAATGCAAGTTGAGAAATTCTTGATGGAAATGAATTTCACCAGTTGTATTTGCAAATGTAACAACTCTTAAAATAGGTGCTGTTATATGTCCTATATTTGTGTAACCGGCCACATCGGAATACACAAAGAAGCGACAGTTATGAATGTTTAAGTCAACGCCATATTTGAATTTTACGTCGTTACTTAATGGTACTCCGTGAAATTGTTTATCGATGCCTAAAATGATAGCTAATGGTGTTGGAAATACTATCTGAATTTGATTTGTGTAAGATGAACCAGAAGGATACTCTACTGCAACCTTGATGCGTTTTAATTGAGTTCTGTATTCAAGATGAATTTTAATGTTGTGTTGAGTCAAAATCTTTTGAATACAAGTGCATTTTTCATTTCCATAATCAAATGTTCAGGGCTAGTATAATTTCCTGTTGGAAATGTTACTTAATAATCTGAACATCTTTTTGTTTGTGTGCAAATTTCATGATCTAAGTGATCAAATTTTATATCATTGAAATCATTATTAGTTAATCGAAGAAAGAAAAAAATATTTTTATCTGTGATATTCATGATTTCACCTGGTGTTATTATTTCTGCTAAAGCTACCTCCCAATTTTTTTTGTCAATTTGAACGGGGCAATCTAATTTGACTTTGAAAGTAGATTGAGTATTTTTCGGGAAGGTATCTAAAGAACTGTCACTTAATAATGTCAAGTAAAATTCTTTCATGGTTTTTGTTTTTCCTCAGGGAAAGAAGATGAAACTGGAGTATGTCTTTTGAATTTTAATCCTGGGGCTGGTAAAATGTATCCAACAGAGCTACTGAGTAATATCAACCACAATTCTTTGTCTGGACTTCTTAAACTGATCTGTACCAGTGAGGTGATAATGGTGGCGTAAACAACAATGATTTGAGCCAAAAATGTTAAGCGATTTTTTGCTAATATTCCTTGACTACCGTCTGCAGATTGTAAAGAAGCAGTGTCACGCACGAATGAACTTTTGAAATTCATGTTCACGGTTTTTATAGAAGGTCTGATTCTAAAATCCAACTACAAATTTAGATGGATACCCTTTCCAATGAACCTTTATTTCTTTGACCCACTTTTTACCAATTTTACGTTTTCTGTGATCTATGATAGATTCAATTTCGAAAATTTGATCTTTTTCTACACGTTGTACATAAAAAATCAAAAATGAGTTCCTTTAAGAGCAATGAAAACATTCATAAGAAAGAAAATGGGTCATACTACGTAGTTTCGGCTAATAAAGCCTCATAAAAGTAGGTAACTCTTGCGAGTAAAAACTGCCTTTGACTACCTCGCCATCTAGATCTACTATTTTATAGGTAACAGGATTTAAATGTTTGTACACAGCCGAAATTTGAAATAACTCTTGTGTCCAGTTTGGTAAATAACCTTCATCAAAAGTACGTTTTGTTTTGTTAATACGAACATAATCACTGACTTTTAATTTTGGACTTTGATGTTTTTGTTTCTTTCCAAATAAATTTTCTGACATTAAAACTTCGTTTTGGCTAGTCACAGATGCAGGTGCACATTTGATACTTCGATGATATGCATGGTTGTAACCATGAACTAATTTTGGAAGTACATCGATATATCTCAGTGTACGATGATGTGTAAAATATTTCCACATGCGACTTTTCAAAGTTCTTTGAAATCTTTCAACAATACTGGCTTTAGTTTCAGGATTTTCTGTCGTGAAAAAATGAATCTGTTTTGACTTTAAAAAATTCTGAAATTTTTTATTTTTAAATTCTGTTCCTTTGTCGGACTGGAGGCTTTTTGGACTTCGTTTTTTCAAGATCAATTTGAATGCTTTGATCAAAGTTTTACCCATCTTGTCTTTGATGGGAACAACCCAGGCGAATTTGGAAAATACATCAATGACACGGAGCAAATATCGGTGTTTGTCATTGAACTTAGACATACTTGACACATCTGCTAAATCTGCTTGCCATTGATAATCGATTCCTGCAACTACACTTTTTCGGCGCTTGAATTTTCTTCGAATAGGTTTATGCAAAGTGTACGTCTTTTGTTTCCTCAACCAATCCCTGACATCTTTAAGTTTTACTTTTTTAGAAGTTTTTCTAGCTAACTGGAATAAAGCTTGTTCTCCTGCATATGCAGCAGGACTTTTAGGATCATAATATAATTTTTCAAACTTCATTGTTCATCATATGTTAACCATTTAGGTATGAAAGGACCTTCCATTTCTTCGTCTTTTATATGTTTTCTCGCTAATCGCCTTACGTGTTTTTTGACTGATGGCAGATCATATTTACGCTGTTTTGTATAGGCGGTCCCTATTTTATGACGCTTTGTTTTTGGAGGAGTTACAAAGACATCCTCTGGTGATTGTTCGGGAGGAGGAAGCTGATGTTCATGCATCCATTCCCATCTTTTTCTATTACCTACTACATCTTGAGGAATATTCAATTCTCTCAATCCTTGTGCAAAAGCTTGCCAGCCCGTGGGCTCAATGCCTTTCCTATGTCTGATCACATCATTGACCAAGTCGATAATGTTAGAACCAGGAATAGGCTTTCCATACATCTTGACTGTACCATCATCATCCCAAGCTATGTTTTTATTTTCTTGCAAAATAGAAAGCAAAAGCTGAGCTTTTCTTTTCATGGTTGAAAGAACGCTGTCAATAATGTGCTGATCAATTTTCTTAGGTTGTAGAACAGGCTGAGAGAGGGAAACTGAAGGTGCTTTCAATGCTTTTTTATGAGCCGTCTTAAATTTATGCAAAGTTTCACCAAACAACTGAGACTTTTCTGATTCCGAGATTTCATTATTAGTCATAACAGAAGACAAGTCGTTTTGAAGATTAGCAGTAGCCGAAACCTCAGGATCAGGTGGTAATCTAGGTTTCTGAATTTGTTCCTCTTTCCAACGTTTCATATCTTCCCAAAGTTTGAATGGGACAATAGCCATTTTACGCCCTTCCATGATTTGGATTAAGAAGGCCACCAAGGACAGATCCTATGAGTGGGGCAATCAAAGGTTTGAGTAGCAATCCTAGTAAAGCCCCGCCTTTCTGATTAATGATTTTCTTTTTTGCCGCAACAGGGACCTGTTTTGTACTCAGCCAACGAACATGCTGTTTTCTAGATTGTAAGTGTTGTTTCTGAGCTTTAGTTAGATGTACATTGCCTTTTATAATGTTTAAGCAACATTCCCCTACACAATCGATAACTTCTTTGGGGGAATCGTTGATTAGTTTTTGATGAAATTTTGGAGGTAACTGACAAAGTCCTTCTAAGAAAGAACCATATTTTTTAATCAAAGAAGTTTTCTTTTTTCTCTGAGTTTTCCTTTTCCGTACGACCGTCATGATTGTCGGGATATACTATGAAGACAGATTATGTTAACATGCCTTTTTATATTTTGCGTCTCGTAAGTTTCAAGTTCGGACCTCTGTTATTGATTCTGAAAGGTTGATTGTACATTTTTTGTCCCTGCATAGCTTTTTCGCGCATTGCAGCTTCAAATCCTAACTGTCTTGCAGTTTGAAAAACATGTGGTTCTCCGGCATAAAGTGGTTTAAAGCTAGCAACATTTGGTGAAATGGTTTTTCGACGGGCTACAGATAGAGCATTTTCAGTGGGAGACCGCATCCCAAGACTTTGCCATGATGTTACAGGACGTTTTCTCACGGTAATAAACTTTTCATTAGTTTTTTTAGTATGTTTCTTCTTTTTCTTCTTTTCCGAAGTATTTTTTTTGAAAACCGTCGCAATATTTTATTACCATCCCATCGAATTAGTGTTCTGATAATACCGCCGCCCAAGAAACCACCTCCACCAGTTTTCAAAATGATGTTACGTTTAACATCACTATTGACCATGGTACTTGTTAATTTTCTCAGATCGTCTTTATGCTTTTCCATAAATTTCTGTGTCTGCTTGGGTAATTTCATTTTACCCTCGACGATTTTTCTTGCAGCCAGGGAAAACCATTTTATCATTTCAAGTAATCCTTCATTGAGCAACTGCTTGCGTTTCGCAGTATTGGGTTCTCTACTCAAATTGTAGAGTGCCCTAATCAAGTTAGCTGATGTTCGTTTCGAAGCCATAATGTCTTATGATCGATTTTCAAATCAGTCACACACTTTTATACGTTTGAGAAATAAACAACTGGTCCTTGATGATTTGGTTTTGTAAACCAGTTTTGAAAAATATTTATTCTGAATCTCAACAGATCCGGTGTATCTGGTTTCAAATCGATCAGTAAGTATCCATGTGGCTTGGATGTGGCATCATTAAAAGCATACATCAAATGTGGTGATTGAATAAAAATCAAAAATGAGTTCCTTTAAGAGCAATGAAAACATTCATAAGAAAAAAGATGGGCCAAACTACGTAGTTTCGCTAATAAAGCCTCATCAGTGACCCTGTAATGATCCGGCAAACAAAGCCAGAGGAAACATACTGCAATTTTGCGAATTTCGAATAGGCAGTCGATTCAAAGACTGATATAAATCAAAATGGGGTCCAAATAATTAAAAACCTGTCAAGAATGAGTCTAAACAAATAATTTATTTCTGATTTCTCAGAATATTCACGATGATCTAAAAGGACCAAAAGCAAAATATAAACTGTACTATGGTTGATGTACGGGGAGACGTTTTACGGCCGCCACACGGCACAACACAAGCTACAGTGAAGGCAAATAAAAATCAAAATGAGTTCCTTTAAGAGCAATGAAAACATTCATTAGAAAGAAGATGGGCCAAACTACGTAGTTTCGGCTAATAAAGCCTCATCAGTGACCCTGTAATGATCCGGCAAACAAAGCCAGAGGAAACATACTGCAATTTTGCGAATTTCGAATAGGCAGTCGATTCAAAGACTGATATAAATCAAAATGGGGTCCAAATAATTAAAAACCTGTCAAGAATGAGTCTAAACAAATAATTTATTTCTGATTTCTCAGAATATTCACGATGATCTAAAAGGACCAAAAGCAAAATATAAACTGCACTATGGTTGATGTACGGGGAGACGTTTTACGGCCGCCACACGGCACAACACCAGCTGCAGTGAAGGCAAATAAAAATCAAAAATGAGTTCCTTTAAGAGCAATGAAAACATTCATAAGAAAGAAGATGGGCCAAACTACGTAGTTTCGGCTAATAAAGCCTCATCAGTGACCCTGTAATGATCCGGCAAACAAAGCCAGAGGAAACATACTGCAATTTTGCGAATTTCGAATAGGCAGTCGATTCAAAGACTGATATAAATCAAAATGGGGTCCAAATAATTAAAAACCTGTCAAGAATGAGTCTAAACAAATAATTTATTTCTGTTTTCTCAGAATATTCACGATGATCTCAAAGGACCAAAAGCAAAATATAAAATATGAAGTTGTTTTGCCAAAACTTTGACTTGCATTTTATCTCGAGGACTTTGAAACAAAATGAGATAATGCACATTCAAACTGATAGTTCGACTATCTTTACTTTGGTGAAATAAATTTTGTGTGACGTATATCACACTTGCATTTCGATGATGCCCTTTCCTGGTAAACCACAATTTGATTTTTTCTTCATCTTTGTCTCCTAACATATCGTCAAAGACTATCAAGTGAGACAAAGTCGTATCGCTGACGATGTCATCATCGTCATTGGGGATTCCGGAAAGAAAGGTGATGTTGGATCCTTCACGTTCTTGCAAGATATTATAAGTTGATTGCCATTCTTTATAGCACCACACGATGCGTTGGGGTTGAATATCAAACAAATCGTGTTTGTATTCGATTACTTTCCTTACAAATAAAAATCAAAAATGAGTTCCTTTAAGAGCAATGAAAACATTCATAAGAAAGAAGATGGGTCATACTACGTAGTTTCGGCTAATAAAGCCTCATCAGTGACCCTGTAATGATCCGGCAAACAAAGCCAGAGGAAACATACTGCAATTTTGCGAATTTCGAATAGGCAGTCGATTCAAAGACTGATATAAATCAAAATAGGGCGCAAATAATTAAAAACCTGTCTAGAATATGAGTCTAAACCAATAATTTATTTCTGATTTCTCAGAATATTCACACTGATCTCAAGGGACCAAAAGTAAAATATAAACTGCACTATGGTTGATGTACGGGGAGACGTTTTACGGCCGCCACACGGCACAACACCAGCTGCAGTGAAGGCAAATAAAAATCAAAAATGAGTTCCTTTAAGAGCAATGAAAACATTCCGTTTTTCCATACCCGCTCGGACCCGATATAAAGAGATTAGCAGGATGTTTGAAAACCAAACTGTTATTATCTTGCAACACTGGTGTCTGAATGCTTGACATGATGAGTAATGAGAAAGAACTACGAACAACATGTATATTTATATAATTTTAATTATCTACTATATGCTTTATTCATAACCATATGGCACAGTGTAGCCATTTTTCACAATCACGCGTTTGTCATAGGTAAATCTATAAATCTTTGAAAGTTTTTCAGTGATTACTTTTCTGTTTGGGTGTTTTCTGATTTTATGCTGATACTGCACAGTTTCACGGAAATGTCTATCTTTGGATTTGGCCCAGTTTAACATCCTTTCAAAATGTATGATTTGAGAAGTGTTAAAATCCAAAGTCAGTCTTTTATTTTACAAGTAGATTTTCTATCACCATTGTTTTCAACATACTCGTAACCATAGTTCGTTGGACCCATACCAATAAATTTTGTGAGTTTTGCATTGGGCATCTCATCAGTCCATTCCCCAAGTCGATTATTCACAATGGTCGGATTCCATAGTTTGGGATTGTGGACATAGATGACCGAGTCAGTGTCAAAGTAAAGGACGCGTGTATCAAGTTTGTGTAACACACTGTACAATTTCAATCTGGCTTGTGCTGTGACAAAAGATGCTACCACCACATTACTGCAACTATGAGGTTCAATGATAGTGTCCGTCTTTTCCCAGTTGACATGTAAAAACTGTTAACCATAGACATCAACATACTTGACTTTTTTCATGGGATTATTGACCAATTCAAAGTATGTCGATGGTTCTGAGATGTATTCGGTTTTAGTCATATTATCTCTTTGAGCCAATTTTCCCCACAAGTTATTCAACTCTGTCTTTGCAGTGGCCCTACGACCCTTATTCTTTTCAATATGATCCAATCTAATTCCCTCTGCCTCAAAGTAGTCCTGTTTGAACTTTTCTTTATCTGCCTCAGTTTTACACCAATCGGGGTACCCACTCGCTTCTTGCTTTATTTTCAGGAATGTGTCAATATACCCAGCAAAGATTCCACCTTGACCAGTTTCTCTATCATACTGTGTTGTCTCGGGGAAATGCCAAACCTCATAAATTTCTGTAAGTCGATAACCAAGTTTCAAAGCTTCGAACAATTCTATACTGACCCAAGTTCCAACCAATTCTCTATCTTCTGCTTTAGTATGGTTACAAAGTTAAGAGTTGTCAGACTTTTCAGCACATGTTCTACAAAGTGGAAACAGAAGTTTATTGTTACATTTGTAAGGGAGTACTGGATGTTACAAGTTTCTTGGTGGAAGAACTTTACATTAAACAGGCCACAGTATTGCTTAATATTGTCTTTATCAATTTCTTCATGAGAGTAGATCTCTGGATGACCTAGGGGGAAAACGCCGTATTTACAGATGTATGGGTACAGAGAACAGACATCAATGTACTTGATTTCTTGATCTGAACGTTCATTGATTTCATGGTACAATTTGGTAGCATTAGTCCTACCCCCGAACAAAGCATCTCTGGGTTTCAAAGGATCCAAGTTAGTAAATTCAGACTCCGCCAACGTTTTGAATTCTTTGTCTTCTCTACATTGTTTGTCAAAATCGCATTCCCAACATTCTATGACCTCATACCCTGCAGCTTTTAGAGTTTCAATCTTTCTCAAAGTGGACCTATAAAGAGTGTCCATCTTCAAACAGTTGTACCTATTGATTGTATGTTTGTCAGGATAACATCTTTGACAACCATGCCAATAACACCCTTGAAATTCATAGAGTTTCTTATTTTCTTGGTCAAATCCATCAACATAAAACTCACCAATTTTCTGTTCCCCACCATTCAATGCATGTCGAATGTGTGTGTTCGTTTTCTTAGCCATTTCTTGCAACCGTCTTACAGCCTTGATCGAATATTTCTTTTGGTTTGGATAGCCTTCAGGAGGGATGATAGCTACTGAATTTTCTGGCATATGATCCTTTCTCCAAACGAGTGAACAAGTTTGGGCCACCGTACATGCTACTTTAAACGGGTCAATTCCACTAGTTTCCATCAACTGCTGCCTAAAGCAAGCACAACCTCTCCTGAAGATATCGACATCACTCCGACAATACTCTTCCATTTCTTGCCTGAAGTTAAAGATAGCATTGGATTCAACTTTAGACTTGTGCCATTGCAAGAAGTCGTCTCTGTCTTTGCTGGACATCTGGCCAGCGTTATACATTTCAGCAGGAAAGTATGGGCCTACATAGTTTTGGTTAGTTTCAGTATTTGCCAAATGAGGAAAATAACCTTTCTTCATTTCTTTAAGTCCGAAGGTATCAGGGAAACTAGCCAAACGTATGTGCAGGAATTGGTAAGAATCTTTAAACTCAAGTTTTCCAGCTTTCATGGTAATGATGGTATGCCCATTCATAATCACATCTGGTTTGTAAGTTCCATTCTCTAAGAGATATCTCAAAATGAACTGACCATCATAACCACAAAAGTTGTGCTCAATACTAATTGAGCCTTCATTATATGGTTAGAATAACCAAGTACAAAATTCGTGTAAAGTACCAGGACCTTCAAAGATCTTTTCTCTCGGAAACTTGCTGCAATTTTGACAGTTTTCGTGGATAGGTAAATGGATACACTGGTCGCAGGCTCTATGCAATACACAGAAATTAACTTTATCTTCTCCAGTATTTTGTGAAGATTCAAAATCAAAGAAAATGTACTTGGATGAGGAGGAACTTGTTTCTTCTTCATCATCAGATTCGTAGTCTGCATCAGTCTTACAAACATAAGGTTGTATGTAACACTGATGATTTGCACCCACGATCTCTTTACAGAATCTACATTTTCGATTTCCTGGACAAACATGACTTTTCTTACTCCCAATGACTCTGGTTAAACAATTTCAACAATTATACACTAACTGACACATTCACATTTTCTGTCCAGGTTTGATTTTTTTATGGTTAGTAAAACATTGAGGACTGTAAAATTTTCTCTTACAATCGCCACAAAAACAAGTTACTCCTTTTTCACATAATGTCTCATTGTAACATTTGTCACATCCATTGGGACACATATGATCACCTCTCTGTTTATGTCCTTTGTCACAAAGTTCACAGAAGTATATACATCCTAAGAATCCAGTTATACTGGTGATAGTGTTAAATGGTTGCCACCATCATAGTAGATATGTATCACTTTAGTTTGTCTTGTCATCTCGAATTCAGGTTTAAAGAGAAGTCCATCTTTCGCATACTGCGAATGCACTTTTATCAGGTAGTCAGGAGCTAGGACACCTTGGATCATCTTGTATTCGTCTATTCCACACGGTTTGGTATGTGGAACTTGAGCTCGATCCAATAGTCTTTTAGCCTCACTGGCCTGAAATTTCCATCTTGAATCGGAGATATGTTTCCATGTTTTCTTCCAGTTCTGAGAATCGTCTTTGTCGGCATGACATTTGCCAACAACCACAGCCCTGGCTAAACACATGGAGTCGTCAGTATTGTTGATAGTAATAATACTCTTCTTCATCTTTCTCATGTTTTTAGAATCGAAGTAGAGTCCATAGTGTAATAGTTTTCTACCACTTCCTCCAGGGAGCCTTGTATGGGTAACTTCCATGGACATCTGACCATCATCGATTCTGAAGTCTTCGTTTGATTGTAAGACTTTCTCAATTTCTTGTGACAAAGCTTCTCCAGTTAACGAGGACACGTCTGTGAAAGGTATAAAGATACCGAATTTAAGTCCAGGATGGTAGATACTAACTCGTATTCTGTCATTGCCCTGTCCCCCAGTATTTCTCTTGATATCATCCACCAATTGTTGAAACAAGCGTGGAACAAATTCTAGTGGCGATGTCTTTTCGGGAATTTTTTTCATGTCCACGCTGTACACATTGGCTCTTGTTCTAAAGCGTCTCGACTCCCTCTGTCTCACTGCTTTTATTTCATAATACTGTTCATAATCTTCATCTTCTGTATCAGAATAATCTACAAACTTAGGTCTCTTGGGTATCGTCTCATCATCCGAACTGGGTGCAGTTCTTATTCGTTTCCAATGTTTCTTTGGCATGTTTGCTGTTCAAAAGAGAATTATGAAATTTTAACATGAAACACTCCACTTATATATCTATATACATTTTTTATATTTTTAGAATTGGGGAAAAACCCAATAATGCTTATAACTTTTGAATTTCAAAATTCTTGTTTCAGATTAATAATGAATCATCTGCCCTTGGAAATAGCGGAGATAATTTTTACATACAACATGCACAACTGCCGCAAAGGCCAAGAATTTACAGCGTCCATTCAAGACAGTTGGTTTGCAATGAGAATGAAGATTCTGAAAAACGCCATTGACACTGGTTCTCAAATAACTTTTCAAGAAGAAATGATTCGTTTACTGCTCATAGATGAACTTCCAAATGGGAGTGATGAAAAGCGATTAGAGTTTCATAGACAGATTACCTATTTTGACATTTATCAACAACCTATACTCAAGGAAGCAAAAAGATGGTTGATCACATTCGATAAGTTTACCCCACGGGACTTGGTATATATGTCTGAGAATTTTCATCAACACTTTCTACATGGTAATATTTCATCTGACAATCTATATGGTACCAGGTTTTTGGGATATCTGATACTGAACGAGGAATACACCAAAGCTCAAGTCAAACAATTATTCTGTAATCGGGACCATCCAAATCTTTACATATTTCCATCGCAATGTTTGATTTTCGCTGATTGTTGGCCAGAATATATAAATAGCAAAGAAGGATATAAAGTGATATTAGGAAACGAACAATTGAGACAAGAACATAAGATCGTATTGAAGTTCCCAACTAAATATTCTAACTGGGTACTTGACTAAAACGGACCATGATTAAGACCATCACAAGAAGTCTACCAGTGTGTTTAGATCAAATTCTTAACTTCGACATCTACAGACTTGCACTTGAACAAACTTTGTCACTAGAACCGGATAATGTAGATTTCTTAAATACTAAAGATGGTATTCAGATGTGGCTGAGAAGATACGATACATTTATGTCTTTTCGACGCGAGATGAAAAGAACTGCTTGGCTCATGCGAAGTATATTGGATAATACACCCGTGAAACTGGATAAGTGGCTTTTGCATGTAGCTAACAACGGGCAGGTGATCAGCTACATTTTCAACATGATGATGGATATTGAAATAGCTTTTACAGAACAACCGATGGACTGCTCTGAATGCCGTCAGGAGGAACCGATGGAAACTGAGATCGACGATTTGATCAAACAGATGGATTCCTTGACAATATAAATTGACCCGATTTATACGCAGCTCATTATTGTTCCAACACAAAAATAATGGAGAAGAAGTGGTTTGAAGTACCTCTGACACAAGCGATAAAATTCAAACCTTACAGATGGTTACTACTTTGCATTAAATACTATTCTCTCATGAAGATATTTCTATGGAAGAAACACAAAAGAAATTGAACGAAGAAGAAACTTTTGAAGATTTCAAGAAATTGTGGTGGACTTGTGCTAAGTACAGACTCTTAGAAGATTCCGTCATCACATTTGAGAACTGGAAAAATTCTGTAGCTAACAATCCAAAGGTGATCGAGTTTCTACATTCGAAGACTAGAGGCAAGGAAGATATAAAAGGAACCGAATTTGAATAGAAAAATCATTCTACTTCTGACTTTCTCAGCGAAAACATAAAAAATCTTAAACAAGATGGAATTCAATAGAGATCCGAGAATGAAGAAATATACTGATCCCGAAAGTATCTACTACCACTGTTCAAGTTTAAAGAAGTTAGTGAAACAAGAATATGATATACACCTTCTACGGACATTGGAAAAATCACTTATAGATCAACAACTGATGAAAATACCTTATGGACATTGTGACAGATGTAATGCGACTACACACTGGTCACGAGATTGTACATCGGGCTTCAAGCCACCATACGGACAGTGTTACATATGCGGACTTCCAGACCATTGGGCACCCGAATGTCCAGTTAACCAGTTGATGCGTGATGAGATGGACATACCACCCGCATTGCCTACTGAAGAAAATTCATCTGACAATCATGAGGAAAAACAGTCTTCTATTGAGGAGAAACAGACTTCTACGGAGGAGAAACAATCCGAGACAAGTGATAAGATATCCAGAAAAAGAAAGCGAACAATTTCTATCACTCGTTGAGTTAAGAAACCAAAGACGAAATAGACATTTTAATAAAACAAAGACATTAGTTATAGTTAAGAAAACATAGTATTGTGTTAAGAAATTTTTAAAACGCATTAAAACTGTAAATCCCTACCAGTCTTTTGTTTATTATAAAAGGTTATTCTTTAACGAAATCCGTGGGTTAGCCCTAAACAGGACTGTTATATGTACCTAGTAACTTCAACAGTTACTAGCCACGGAATGGTTCTACTATAGCGATCGGTTTAATAGTAACCGATCCCACTCCCCTTCTAGCCAGAAACTGCTGAAAAGCCAGTCCGCTTTGCAGTCTCTCCACTTTCTTCCAGTACTCTTCTTCAGTACATGGTTGTTGTCTTTCCACCTTCGGAAGAATACAGCACGTAACTTCTTTAACCAAAGAAGAAGTAAAACAAAGATCAGGAATCGATACAATTAACTTACTCCACCCATCAAAGACACCAAAGGGAAAGGAATACAAACATTAAGCGACCAGACCATAATGGAAACCTAAACAAAGGAAGGCCATAAGGACAGTTACTTTCCCACAAAATGGCCATATGGCCATCCAAAATTAAAAGACACAAGTGATACACACAGTAAGTAACAAACAACAACATAAATAAATCGCCACAGAAGAACCGCCTTGGAACGGTCAGTGGAAAGATTTCCACTGGGTGGCTTAAATCGATTTTACGTGGCCACAATCCTCGCCCTTACTTCCGTCGCGATTTAGACAAATAAATTGTTCAGTCCGCATGAAGGCCGCCTAACTCATCAGTGCAACATCTCCGTGAACACAAAAAATCAAAGAACCACAGTGGTGAGACAACGGTGAGGACTCACCAGCAAGAAACCACTGAAATGCTGGAGCAAAAGAAAACCAACAGTTAGACTCCGATGGGCCCGAAAAGTCATACTGGAAACATATGGAGAGAACTCAAAGGCGGAAAGGCTTTTTATACAGGCTGAGAGGACTGACCTACTTTAATCGAAAAACCAATCAAACTGGGTAACGAAATAGCCAATCGTGATCATCCTCAGAGAATTCTTCGTGTTCGGTGTAGTAATGATGGTCTATGTTTTGCAAGAAAAGAAACATAAATCATTATAGCAAATGCCAGACTTAAGAATCTTTTGTATGATCTAACAACAGGTACTCTTTCGAGAATAAGTGGCGGCCCTGAAAAGGGCCATTTGGTCTAGAGAACCATCAGAGGTTCAGTTTTTGTTCTAGACACTCATCGCATATAGACAAAGTGTCCTCTTCAAAGAATCCATCGTCAGAGTCAGGGCAGTTGTGCTCCTCTCCAACATACCTTAGAATGCAGTAGCACTTACCACATTCAAGATAAGTTGGAGCATCACACTCACTGCAAATACCGGACTTTGGATATTCATCCATGGTTATGAAGTATTCAATATCCATGAATTATATATATATATATATATATATATATATATATATATATATATATATATATATATATATATATATATATATTATATGATTGACCTACTTAAACCAAAGAACCAATCAAATAGCCAATCATCCTAAGATATTTTTTGATTTAGTGTAGCAATGATGTTCCATTTTAACATCATAGCAAATACAAGGCTTAGAAATCTCGTGTATGATCTAACAATATCAAAGGTTTTCATTCAGGAATAAATGGTGGCCCTAAAAAGGACCATTGGGGTTTTGTTAGTATTGTATAACTAATATTGGCAGCATGTTCTCCCACCACATGCGGGACAGCTGGTTGCCCAGGACAAGTAGAACGGGGGTTCTGTAGCTTCATTCCCCCAGTCTTCCGTCTGTGTGGCAGCAGAGGGCCCAGGCACCGCACCATTCATCTGTTGTCCTTGGGCCAACTCCGCTTCTTCTTTTGTTATTAAAATCATCTTCTCCATATTGTCCAGTGAGGAAAATAATCTTTCAGCTTCTCGCTTGACTATATCAAACGAGAGCATCAACTCTCTAACGCCACTCTTCAGTGACTCCGTCTGCTCCTCCAAAGCTTTAAAGTAGATTTCACTGTTGTGAGCCATATTCAATTGTTCACAGAAGTGCGAGGAAGTAGGCCATTTTTTCAATATTTATACAGTGAACACGGACGTGAAGGAAAGCGTTTATTGCAAGTAGGTCAATCCCTCTCCAGAGTATAAAAACGACTTGACCTACTTCAGATTTCTTGAAAAACAAAACAAAACAAACAACAACAATGGAACAGTCAATATCATTCGATGATCTCTTGCAAAATCCAGATCTTTTGACAACCGCTGTCAACGAATGTTTTGGTAGCGATGCTACGTTACAACAACAACAGCAATATACGACAATACCATCTAATCAACTGATCTATGCACAGCCACCTTTAGTTCAACAATCTTAACCGAAACCAGGAGTTGTTGATGTCTTACTGAAGGAAATCAATGACCTAAAGAATAGAGTCAAACAGTTAAAAGATCGCCCACAACAATTATCTTCACTGGAAACGAATCCTATTAAGATTCAAGTCTGCTTCAATGTTGTCACAAATGAAGAGGAACAAATGCCGCAACCTTCGTTGAGCACAACGGCTACGGGCCTTGGAGCAGCGACCAAATCCATACGAAAAAAGAAAGCCAAATAACCTCTACGATAGACATTCAAAAACTATAATAGTCCTTTTTAGGGCTACAAGTTCTTTAGAAAAAAATACCTTCATATTTTGTAAATGAAAGAAATATCCCATGGTGTTAAAGATGACAGTTGGACCCCGCCCATAGGAGCTTGAAGAAATAGATGGGCTGCTTCCACGCAGAGCTGAATCCGGCCCACACGCTTAGAGGATCTTAGCCCAGGCAAAGCGGTGCTAGAGTCGGACCGTCCATGCTTATAAACTCATTTCATTGGGCGACAGAGCTTGAGATGTCATTTCCTCTCAATGTCGGGTAAAAGTCCCCACAAAATTGGAAGCAATGTCTTCAAAATGATTTTTAAAGTGTTGACGGGGACGTTAAACCACAATAAAGATGACAGTGGGGTCTTCCCGTTCATCGTTAACAAATTAGTTAGCGGGGCAAATAAAATTATTTAAAAATATTCATCAATCTTTCTTGTCTTTTCGCCCTCTTCATTACGAAGAGGTAGTAGTATCTAAACTTGAGAGGGCTAGAAATAACATCCACTGACGCTTCATAGTCAAAATTCTTAGTACTCATGAAACCAGAAAAATAGATTTTGAGATACAAGGTCTATTGGTGTTTCCACTAAGAAGTTGCTACTATAAAGCCTCAATATATATGCATAGCACTTTCAAGGTCAACATAATGTAATCTTGTGGTATCTGTAACAAATTTATAAACTTGTCTTTACCTCTACATTTTATTAGAATGTATTGGTAGTGTTGTGTCACTTTTATCCATTATTTACCTGTAGAGTTTTCATGTCATTGAATGGTACAATTATAGTTGTAATACTGAGATTCAATCACCAAGCTGATTATTTCATCTCACCTCCTAACTGAGTAGTCTTGAGTTGTGGGGTTTTGTTGATAAGTCAGAAGGTTATGTGCAGTCAATGAAAAGAGATGTGTTCAATTTTTTGAAGTTAACAATATTGGAAAATATCGTTATATAGAAGCATTCAGTGACTGCTGTTTGAATAGTTGTTGTGCAGAAGTGCCAATATCTATATTATGATTCTGGATAAGAAGTTATCTGTGGTGTCAATGTATTTTCTGACCTGGTGAGTTACAGTCTTTCTTACAGAGATTTTCAGCTTCTTGTGACCTGTGGCCAAGGTCGCCAAATGACCTTGAACTTCAGTATTCAAATACATTCAAACTGAACCTAGACTCATGTCACAGACCACAGTCTTTTTCGAAAAAAAAATTAACTGTTTTACTTTATCCCGTTCAAAAGCGCAAGGAATGTTTGGCATTGCCTTAAAACAGCTCAATGTCAACCTAGAGTAATCGTTTGGACACACTTGGTGTTCCTTGATGCTAGTGCAAGTTTCAAGAAAGTTTGTCCTGTGGTTGTGGAGAACAAGAGTTTTAACGTTTTAACCATATCTCAGCATAGCGGCCATCTTGGTCAATTGACCTGGATTAATCGAACACACCTTCATCCCTCAATTATCAAGAAGTTGCATATGAAATTCAATTAAGATTGGCTCAGCTTTTTTATTTTAAAGAAAATGTCCCATAAAAAGTCAATGACTCTGCAATCCAAGTGACAATGAGCGATCCCCTAATGAGCTTGAACATTTGATTTTACGAGCTAAGTGTAATAGAAAGGAATTAATACAAAAATCTACAGTACAGTAACATTTCTATAATAAGACCGCCTTTGGGAAACATAATTAAAAAACTCCAAAACTGAGCTATCGGAACATCCCTCTCCTAAGGTTTTATAGCCCTGTACAAGAATAGTCTAGAAACTTATTGGCTATTATTTTATCAATTGTTTTTAATAAATTGTCTATCAACAATAATTATCTATAATTATTATAGTATTCATTCACAAAATGCAAAGATCACAATTCAAAATAATTTGCCCAAGATTTCAGATAAGACGTACATGTATTATAATAATTATTATTATTGTTATCATATTTGGGTATAGCAGCCATATTGGGCATGCGACATTGACCCTTCAAACAAATTTTCGCCTCTACCCCGCTCCCTTCAGAGAGAGTCTGCATATGAAATTTAATTGTAATTTACCCAATGATTTCAGAGAAAAAGGCATTTGAAAATGGCTGACAGTCGATGGTCGGACGATAGAGGCCTGGCTTTTTTTAAGCTCCCCCTGAGCCAAAGGAGGCTAAAAATAGAAGTGATGGCAGTGACATTAGGAAAACATGGCCGTGTGAAATAATGGCGTCCAACATGGTGTCAGAAGTCAAATATATTAGATAAAAATGATAACATCTTTCTAATTTCTGCTTTCGGCATAGATTGTGGGTGCTCGTTAGAACCGCCTCAATGAGGCGGTTCTAACGAGTACCCACAATCTATGGTTTGAAGCAAAAATAAGGCAGATAATGTTTACCCCCTCTTACACCCCACTTTTCCCTATATAAAATGGGGTTTAGGGGGGGGGGGGGTCTTCGTTTCACGGACTTGTTATCGTGATGTAAAGAATTGACACTATTACCTAATTCTGTCAGGGAAAGAAACAACGTCAGCGTAATTTTAACATCAAAAGCAGAACGCCAACGGGGCAGTTTAAAAAACATCACGAAAACACGCCTATATAATTATGAATCCCTCGAACCCCACTTTATAGTTAAACTGGGGTTTACAGGGGTAAACCTTAATTATAGGTTGTTGGTACTCGTTAGACGCGCCTCAACTTGAGGCGTTTCTAACGAGTACCAACAATCTATATTTTAGAGCAACGAGGCGTTTCTAACGAGTACCAACAATCTATACTTTAGAGCAGAAATAAGAAAAACATCACCTTTTTTCATCTTAAAATTTTCGTTTTCTTGGGGGTAAAGTTTACAATGTATTTGTATAGGCGTGTTTTAGTAATGCAACAGTATTAACGGTACATACATGCAAATACATGACCCCCGCCCATCGGGGCTTGAAGAAATATTTGGGCTGCATGATGCTTCCACGCAGAGCTAAATCCGACCCGCACACGATTACTGGTAAACCGCGTGGAGGAACTATGCCTGCCCAGGTAAAGCCGTGCGAGTCGGACCGTCCATGCTTATAAACCCTATTGGTTTCATTGGGCGACAGGGCTTGAGATGTCATTTCATCTCAATGTCGGGTAAAAGTCGCACGAAATAGGAAGCAACGTCTCCAAAATGACATTTACAGTGTTGACGGGGACGTTAAACCTCAAATCAATCAAACAAACAAACAAGAATTCTGATTGGTCTAAAGTTGTTACATTGAGGCCAGATGATAAACCTTGGTATAACTCGGAAATTAGAACAACATCTCGAAAGAGAGATAGAATGAAAAACAAAGCATCACGCTCAGGTAAAATATCAGATTGGAATAAATACAAAAAATTGAGAAATAAGGTAAATAATCAGAAAAAGTATGCCAAGGAAACATTTTTTAACAATTTAGAATTATCAATTTTAGATTATCAAACGAATGACAAACGAAAATTTTGGAAAATTATCAGACATTTTGTGAAAAATAATGAGGCTTCGTCAAATATTCCGCCTCTCTGTTTTACCCTCCCTTCAGGCGAAACCAAGATCCATTTCACAGACGAGGAAAAGGCTGACTGTCTGAATGATTATTTTGCCTCTATCTCAACTGTTGACGACCGAAATACACAATTGCCTCCATTTCATGTCGAAACCCCAAAAACCCTGACTAGTGTTAATTGCACCCAAGAAGAAATCGAGCTGCTTATAGAAACCTTAAACCCGTATAAGGCAAACGGCCTGGACGGAATAAGCAACAGAATGTTGAAAGCTGTATGTAAAACTGTTTCAAAACCTTTAGCTATAATAGTAAACCGTTCATTTTCTGAAGGAGAATTTCCAGAACCTTGGAAATCCTCTGGCTTAATACCAGTTCCAAAGAAAGGGGATAAAACGTCTCCTTCAAATTATCGCCCTATAGCGTTATTAAGTGATATCAGCAAGATACAAGAACGGATAGCCTTCAAAAACTTGTATAACTATTTACATGAAATTGATTTCCTATATAAATATCAGTCAGGATTTCTCCCTCAGCACTCCACAGTCTTTCAACTAATAGACATATACCAAAATATTTGCCAATGTTTTGATAATCATCAGTTTTCATGTATGGTGTTCTGTGACGTTTCCAAGGCATTTGACAGGGTGTGGCATAAAGGCCTGATATTTAAACTTAGACAATATGGCATTAGGGGCGAATTTCTTAACTGGCTGACAGATTACCTCCAGGGTAGACAACAGAAAGTAATAATCAAAGGTTGTACTTCGGACTTTAAAAGTGTCACAGCCGGTGTCCCACAAGGCTCTGTGTTAGGCCCTTTGCTATTTTTAGTGTATGTCAATGACATTGCTGATTCTCTCCTAAGCCTAACCCGACTTTTTGCTGACGACAGTTCCCTGTTCTACTCTGCGTCATCTCTTGATGATATCCAAGGCATAATAAACCATGACTTAAGAGTTCTTACAGAATGGGCAAAACGATGGCTTGTTACGTTCAATCCCATTAAAACAGAAGCGATTCCCTTTACCCTTAGAAATCCAGACTTTATGCCACTTCTTGAATTCGACGGTACAGATATAAAGTTTGTAGAACATCATAAGCACCTGGGCTTAACCTTTTCTCATAATGGCCAATGGACCGAGCACATACGTAACATTCAAGTTTCCGCAGCAAAACTTCTGGGCATTATGCGTAAGTTGAAATTTTCGCTCAGCCGAAGTGCACTAAACCGGATCTATTTCTCTTATCTATTACCTATACTGGAGTATGGATCGGTCGTCTGGGATGGCTGCACTTTGCAGAACTCTGATATTCTTGACAAAGTTCAAAATGAGGCAGCCCGAATAGTAACAGGTTTAACAAGGTCAGTCTCTTTGCACAGATTATACAGAGAATGTGGATGGCTTCGATTATCTGTAAGACGACAACAACAAAAATTAAGCTTTATGTTCAAAGTCAACCATGGCCTAGTTCCGATGTATATCACTGACTTAATACCACCTTTGGTGAGGGATGTTTCAAACTACCCTTTAAGAAACATGAACGATTACTCAATTCCATATGCACGCACTGAAATTTTCAAAAAGTCTTGTATTCCATCAGCAGTATCTTGCTGGAACAATGCTGATAACAGTCTTAAAAATTTGAATACCTTTTCGTCTTTTAAGTATCATTTAAAACGCTCAAACGAAAACTATTATACAGTACCTAAATATTATTTTTCTGGTGAAAGACGTTTGGCAGTTCTGCACGCAAGAATCCGTAATTATTGCAGTAATCTGAATGCTGACCTGTATAACAACTTCTTATGCCCAGACCCTACTTGTTAGTTGGCCATCCAATCCCCAAAAAGATTGATATTTTTACTTTTGATGGCAAAATTGAGTAGAGTATGGCACCCATGCTAAATGTAATCCTTGATGTGTGTCAACAATCATAGGGGTGGATGCCACGTCTGGAAATGCGTCTGGGGCTCAGAAGTAGGTCAAAGGTCAAATGAGTGCAAAATAAACATAAAACTACTCATAACTCTCTTTTAACACATATTTGGGGAAATTGCTTGCTTAAAATCACCACAAAACTATTCAGGTGCAGAGAACAATGGAAAATTATTTTAAATGTACCCTCAAAGAATGTCAGTCTTATAGGTCAGGGGTCTTTTAAGTGCAAAACTCGTGAAAAATGGATGTTTTCTGATCAAATTTTGTCATATTCAGTATAAAGATGTGTTAATGACCAGTATTTATTATCAAAATATTAAAAATACATTTTTTACGTTTATTTGATTAGAAAATCTGCCTGAGAACGTGGATATGTGTTAAATAGGATAAAAAGAGATACTAATGTTACAGACTTGAATCATCGATGATCCACGATATTGATGTAGCACTGGATTCTTTCTTTGTGACTTTGTTTCTGCCATGGGTCTGAAACATTGCCTTTGCGCAACTAAGTCAACGCGCGACTTCCGGTGAGCTATCCTGTCTGTCGACAGGTCTTTTTAGTCAGTCCCCAACCCAGCTGACTGAACCGGGTCGCCAGGACGGTTTTAATCATGAATTATCTTTTACAACATAGACAGCCATTGTTAAAACAGAAAAGGCGATATAAAACGATTTTACAAGCATTAAACTGTTACTCTATTATGAGCAGGACCAATTTTAACACATTTCTTTGTATTAGACAATTGGACATCAAACTTTAACCTTACCCCCTTAATTAAAATGTCGCATCTCGGATAATCGGCAATAGATAAACCAATTGACAATTTTTATGCGTGACTAAGCAGATGCAAAAAAGATTGATATTTTTACTTTTGATGACAAAATTGAGTAGAGTATAGCACCCATGCTAAATGATGTGTGTCAACAATCATAGCTGTGGGTGCCACGTCTGAAAATGCGTCTGAGGCTCAGAAGTAGGTCAAAGGTCAAATGAGTGCAAAATAAACATGAAATTACTCATAACTCTCTTTTAACGTATATTTGGGGAAAGTGCTTGCTTTAAATCACCATAAAACTATTCAGGTGCAGTGAATAATGGAAAATTATTTTAAATGTGCCCTCAAAGTATGTCAGTCTTATAGGTCAGGGGTCATTTTAGAACAAAACTGGTGAAATATGGATGTTTGCTGATCACATTTTGTCATATTTAGCATAAGGCTGTGTTGATGACAAGTATTTATCATCAAAAAAATTAAAAATACATTTGTTACGTGTATTTGATTGTAAAAGACAGATTTGAATTCCTTAAGTTGGTTTCAAAGATGGCTGTAGGACAGCTATTCACTTTTCTTATAAAATAGAAGTGAATGCGATGATCAGGAATAAATTCAATTAATCCACAGCTCCCATCAATGACACCAGAGGGAAAGAAACACAAAATGAAATAACTAGACCCGAATTGAAACATCAATAGCGGAAAGCCAAAAGGACAGTTACTTTCCCACAAAATGGCCAATTGGCTATCAAAACAAAAAATTATAAGCAATACACGCACTCAAAGACAAACGAAAAACAGAAGAACGGCCTTGGAATTGGTCAGTGGAACGAATTCAACTGACGGGGGTTAAATCAATTTTATGCAGCTGCAATCCTCGCCCTTACTTCCGTCGCGATTTAGACAAATAATTTGTTCCGTCCGCATGAAGGCCTCCTAACTCATCAGTGCAACATCTCCGAGAACACAAAAATCAAACAACCACAGAGATGAAACAACGGTGAGGACTGGACAGCAAAAAACCACTGAAATGCTGGAGCAAAAGAAAACCAACAGTTAGACTCCGATGGACCCGACCAGAGACAGAGCATCCGGCACATACCAACATTACATAAAATTAAATTCTTTCTAATACTCTGGAACCGTCATAGAATCTGAGGCCTGCCAAGGCAAAGTTGTGCGAGTCTGACCTTGCATGCATATAAACACTACATTGGTTTCATTGGGCGGCAGGGCTTGAGACTCCATTTCATCTCAATGTCGGGCAAAGTCCCACAAAATTGGAAGCAACGTAGAATCTGAGGCCTGACCCACCAACGTACACTTAAAGGGGGAAGCAAAGTTGCCAACCGTGATTGGGTTAAATCCCATGCATGCATTCTGTCGAATGTTGCACCCAATCGGGGCTTGAAGAAATAGATGGGCTGCATGATGCTTCCACGCAGAGCTGAAACCACCCGCACACGAATACTGGTAAATGGCTTAGAGGACCTGGGCCTGCCCTGGCAAAGCGATGCGAGTTAGACCGTCCATGGTTATAAACCCTATTGGTTTCATTGGGCGACAAGGCTTGTCATTTCGATCTGTGGTTGTTTGATTGTTAGTGTTCACGGAGAAGTTGCACTGATGAGTTAGGAGGCCTTCATGCGGACTGAACAAATTATTTGTCTAAATCAAAGGGCGAGGATTGTGGCCACGTAAAATCGATTTAAGCCCCCCCCCCCCCCCCCTCCCAGTGGAATTCGTTTCCGCTGACCGTTCCAAGGCGGTTCTACTGTCGCAGTAAATTTTTGTTAAGGTTTGTCTTTGGGTGTTTGTTTCTCTTATATTATTTTATTTTGGATAGCCTATTGGCAATATTTTAGGGAAAGTAACTGTCCTTTTTACTTTCCGCTATTGATGTTTCCATTATGTCTTTTGTTTCATGTTTGTGTTTCTTTCCCTTTGGTGTCTCTGATGGGAGCTGTGGGTTGATTGTATCGATTCCTGATCATTGCCTCCACTTCTTTTTTGTGTTGCCATTTCACCTCAAGCAACGTCTCCGAAATGACCTCTACAGTGTTCACGGGAACGTTAAACCTAAAAAAAAAACAATCCTTTTTATATCGAAGAATGGTTTTACGAAATTGGGTGCTGAAGTCATTGCAATTATATTTTTTTCTGAAATTACACACTAAGTCACTATAAAATTCGTGTTCGGATAGACCTTGTTGCACAAGAGATTAAGTCCAACATCGAGTTTGAAATTAAATCGGAATGACGTCAATAAAATTTTGAAAAGGTCTTGCATAGTTTATGATACCGATAACCCTGATTAAGAAGTTTAGCAGTTAACAATTTATTACGAGTATTGAAGTCAGTTACATAACTAGACACTCTGGCAAATCGAATTAATTACGAAATATAAACGCCATAGGATGCTGCGCGAGGAACATCACCGACCAACAAAGGAAAATTTACAATCTCAAATTCAAAATCATCGCATTTGCCATAAATGTTTGCAGGAAACAAACCCATCTACGTGTAACAATAGACAGATGTAAATCCAAATACGGGGCCTCGGTATCAGAAAAAAAAGTTTTATTTTAATGAAGTTCTGGGGGTTAAATTTGACTGATCAAACCATCGAAACAGGTATTGTCAATATTTAATAAATCATCAAAATATTTAGAAGTCGAGCTATGAAGTTAAAATGGCTTGTTATTTATATATGATTAGGTCTATCATTTCAGATTATGCGGAAGAAAGCTAGTATCAGTGATATCGGAGAAACCCCTATTTGGTTTGCATTGCATAGACTTGTCAATGTTGAAGTAAAAACACTCAATCATATGGGCGCAAACGCGAGTTGTTACGCTTTACATTGTAGTGATCTGAACGGCTCTTACTTGTAAAATACTAACTTTGATTACTGTTAAACACTTAAATTAAGTGGCCGCAAATTTTAACGCTTCTTATGAGTAGACCTTTTCGTAGATTTATATTTCGGCGGATTTTCGATTTCCAAAGAACAAAAAAAATAGGTCGAATCTCCAAAGCCCTGTAGGATGACAAAAAGCATCGGAGCTGATCATCAACAGCGTCATGCAGAAACTGTGGTAATTAATTAAAAGTTTTGTGTTCACCGCATGATTAACCTAATGTGCTACCTTGACAAGCCAAATGTCTGTCTGGAGGTGTATCACTTTGCTCTTATCTGATTGGTTTGCCCATCCTATTGAGCTCACAGTTAAAGCCATCAATCAATTACCAATTATATCCACAATTTTGACAATAACTCTCAAGGTGTGTTTGTTTTCATTCAGCAGTTTTGAGATGTCTTATGACTAGGACATTTTCTTTCTTTATTTCGATTTCTTAAGAAGTAACTACACTTTTTTTGTCACTGATGATGTCTATGACTAACTGACACATCATAATTGTGATGTGTAGAATATCTTCTCTTGCACTATTTTAAGATTTTTTGGCGGATTTTTATTTTGGCGTTTTTTTCCTTGACTGCAAATAGCGCCAAAATAAAATGACCGCCAAAAATAAGTGTTTTACGGCAGCTGCACGTAGCCTTTGACGATGACCCAGTTGTGCTATTATTAGATAATCTTCATCATAAACTATATCCTTTAGATAGCATTGTGACGTTTAGGAAGAACTCAGACGATTTGGAATGTTACTTATAAAAATGGATGGCATGTGAAGAATCTCTTTGTACAATAAATATTGATGCATATTTAAAGAAAATTTGTACTTAAATAACCTTTGACCCTGACCAAATTTATGATATAACTTCTTTTCTCACATAGTGCATAAGTAATATGTCCTAAGTACATTGCTGGTGTTTTAGTTAACTTTATTTGGCCTGTTTAGATAGAGAGAGGTTACAAATACCAGTATATACAAATTTTATTGTATTTTTTGCACTCATTTGACCTTTGACCTAATTCTGAGGCTCAGGGGCATTTTCAGAAGTGGCATCCACCCCTATCACTTTTGAAACACACTAAAGAACGCAATTAGCATGAATGCCAAACTCTACTCAATTTTGCCATCAAAAGTATTTTTTCGTGGTTTGGATGGCCAACTATGTAGCTGTTTAGTTGAAATGGAAAATGCAGAACACTTTTTCTTTCATTGTAACAAATATATTAACCAACGTTTGGCTTTATTTAACTCTCTACGAACTTTCCAGCCTCTTAGTGTTGAACTATTGATGTTTGGAAATCCTAACCTTAACACTGAAGGCAACAATTTCATATTTGCATCCGTTCAACGTTTTATCAAAAGTTCTGACCGATTTACGTAAATAGCATCGATTGATACGAATCTGTTAAGTATAAGTGTACCAACCCCCAGCAAGCGCCCTTGTCATGTTTTTTTTCATCCTTTCCAATGTTCATCATATCATCCACCTACTATCCGTTTATGTATTATGCTCATATGTTTTGATAATGACGTGATCGTTATTATTTGCTTAATGCTCTGTTTGTGTGTTGTAGGGGAAGGGCCGTAACTAATGTTGAGATAACTTGTGGCCCGACCCCTTGCTTGCAAATATAAGCAATAAATATGTTTAATCTGAATTTCATCTTAACGTCGGGTAAAATTCCCACAAAATTGGAAACAATGTCTCCAAAATGACCTTTACAATGTTGACGGGGACGTTAAATCTCAAATCAAACAAAACATGAAAATACAAACATTGACAATTATAGATTTCAACAGAAGCACTGCCATGGAGCGGACAGTAAAACATAAACTACAAATACACATACGCTTAGGTATACTACCCGCAGAAAAAGAACGCATTCTACCCAGAATTTCTAATCATTTGTGAAAAGCCTTGTCAAAGGTCAATTACGATAACACACCCGTGCGACATATTGCATTTTTTCACATCTCCAAAATGGCCATTTTTCTGATGAAAATCTGTGATAATTTTCTTATTAATACTGCAAACATGGGCTGTGGGGTGCTCGTTAGAACCGCCTCACTGAGGCGGTTCTAACGAGTACCCACAACCTATGTCTTGGAGCAAAAATAAGAAAAACAATGAATACCTCCATAAACCCCAGTTTTCTTTATATAAAGTGGGGTATAGGGGGGTCTTCATTTCACGGACTTGTTCATGTGATTTTTTATCTGTAACGGTGAATCGTAGTACCCACGAATTGTTGTTTAAAAATTAACCTGGAAATAAAAGGGATTAAATAGTACCTATTACTAAATTTGACCTTCATTTGACCCCGAGATGAAATATGGTGAAAGAATGTTCTTGGAACGCTGCTCCACTAAGACATATTGGCAATGAACTCTGTTAAACATACAAATCGTTAACAAAGTAGCTGGAGTAAAATAAAATTGAAGGCAATGATTAGGAATCGATACAATTAACCACAGCTCCCATCAGAGACACCAAAGGAATGAACCACAACCATGAAATAACTAGCCCCTAATGGAAACATCAATAGCGGAAAGCCAAAAGGACAGTGACTTTTCCACAAAATGGCATCTTAGCTATTCAAAACAAAAATATATTTAAGCGATACACACACTCAAAGACAAACCATAACAAAAATAAACCGCGACAGAAATACCGTCTTAGACCGATCAGTGAAACGAATTCTACTGGGAGTGGGGACTTAAATCGATATTACGCGGCCGCAATCTTCGCCCTTACTTCCGTCGCAATTTAGACAAATAATTTTTTCAGTCCGCATGAAGGCCTCCTAATTCATCAGTGCAACATCTCCAAGAACACAAATCAGACAGCCACAGAGATGAAACAACAGTGAGGACTCGACAGCAAGAAACCACTGAAAAGTTGGAGCAAAAGAAAACCAACAGTTAGACTCCGATGGGCCCGACCAGAGACGTTTGTAAGTATTTTTGCTACAGAATTAAAATTCCCAAATTTACGTGCTTGGTGGAAAAAAGGTCCATCGCAGAAAAGCTTTTAATATTCCTTTAATTGGTATAAGATATAAATTAATTTAAAACAAAACACAAAAATACCTTATACCACGGTCACAAATCACTATTCGAGCCCCACCCGACTGGCTGGAGACTGATTTGGTGGTGAAATCGGGCTGGAGTCCGGCCGGCGTCCTGCCGGATGTTGAGGCATCGGTGGTGGTCGGGAGGGGCCCGGTGAAATTTTAACTCGCACTTAAAATTCTTACCGACTTCTATGTCGAATTAAAGTCAAACAGAGCTCGTACCGATGTCGGGACGATGTCGATGACATCGACTGGCATTCGGTGGTCGTATAGAGCGGACCCCGACCAATCAGATAATCGGGCAGTAATCGACCGTCGCCCGACAGGATATCAAGCGGAATCCGCTCGACGAATCATGTTTCGCCTGTCGCCGCTCGATCGCCGACCGGTTTTCTGCCGTCGTTCCACTTACTGACGCTCGACTATGTAAGGGCCCGATCTCCGATGCGTGCCAGTTTTAGCAGACAAGCAGGGATAAGAGGCATATTGTATCACTTTTCTTCGAAGAGAGGTTTCTCCGACGTCAACAAATTGAAGGTTGTCCATCCACCAACCGAGCTGACACATTTGTTGTACAGACAGGAGAAGATGCAATTTATATACCCACGGACAACTGGACCATTCCCGGCGGGTGTAAACCCATCCCTCGCCCGGCGACGAGCCATGCCCGGCCGGGAACTGGGGGACATATGCGGAACATCAACCGATGCTCGGCCGGCTAGTAACAATCGCCAGGTATACGGCCGGCGTACGGCCGGTAACCTGCAGTGCACCGGCCGATTTCCGCCCGGCGTATATGCCGATGCTTACCCGCAAAAATCTGGCAGACACCGCCAGATTCCTGGCGGATGTCCCTCCAGGCCCCGCACGGCATACTTTTTGTCAAAACCGAGCCAGACACCGGCTTCCGACCTCTTTTCGACTTGGACAGGTCGGCCGACCACCACGTCTAGTATAGCTCGGCGGGGTACGCGAATTTGTGACCGAGGCATTAGATACATGTAAGCAATAAAAGGTTAAAAAAATAAGTGTGTTTGTATAAGAGTTTAACGGTCCAGTCAACACTATTTATGTCATATATGAGCCGGTCAGTTTACCTATCCTCACTTTTCCGCGGCAGGATTATACGTAAGCGGTTAACCAGTACAGTGAAGATTCTTTCGCCAGAAACTGACAACTGCCCTTCTTGAATCAGTGGAAGGAAGAGAATGACTGTAGAAAAGATTTCATGATCAATCTCCAAAAAATAAGATTATTTTGAACTAACATGCATATTTTCATTTTTTCACTAATAAAACAAATATACAGATCTGCTGTACAATCGATAGCTAGTGAGCTCATCTGGGAGTCTCCATCCTCCGTTGTCGTCATCTGTTGGCGTCCACATTTTCAAACAAGAATATTTCTCTCATTGGTTAGCTCACCAAAATATTCCTAACGGTTTAAAAGTTACAGCTATTTTCACAAGCCGATACTTTTTGCCTCGGTGGGTCTATTTATATAGAAATCTGGTCTTGCACAGATTCAATGAGATTGTTTTTGGTTTGGTCGCCATGAGGCGGGCAAACCGGGTCTAATGACCAGATTGTAACTGTTCCATGGAGGGGCACGTGACGCGATCAACCAATCAGCTATAACGATGATGCAATACTATACTGCAATTACAGGAAACAGCCTGTCTGAAAAGCGAAACAGACCGAAAAGCAAGCGTTTCAACTCCAACAATAAATATCTTAAGGGAAATGGATACACCTGGCAGGTGTGGCAGTTAGTCTACTATTTTTACCGTATTTCGAAACACACCTATTCGAATACATTCTCATTTTTTGGCCAAAGAAAAAGAAATTTTAAAAAGAAAAAATTGGAATAGTTGCCTTTTTTGCTCAAAACATAGATTGCGGGGTCGATTCTATCGACTACCAACAATCTAGTGTCTCAGAGCATGAATACGGAAATTACTGTACACCCCTGCAAACCCGAGTTTTACTATATAAAAGTGTAGATTATATTGTCTTGTCCTTTGGGATCATTGATTCAATTGTAGAATTTTGAAAATATCTTAGGGTCACTGATGAGGCCTAATTGGCCGAAACTAGCTAGTCTGGCCCAGAAAACATGTGCACACCATATTTTTCAGTTCTGTGGTGTATTCCTTGCTTCCAAACGATAACCCTTTTATAGAACATATTAAAGGGGATCACAATTCTATAGGCATGATTTCGTGATGGAAATACAACTTTAAGGGCCTTGTTGACTCTGTCCAACTGAAAAAGGGGTCTACTCTAAAAGGGGAAGAATTTGCTCCTCAAGGGGTCTACTCTAAAAGGGAAGAATTTGCTCCCCAGGAGCAAATTATTTCCTTTAAGAGTAGACCCCTAAGACATATCCAAAGAGAAACTACTTTTGCAGGAGTAGCAGTCATTTTCGCAAATTTACGTCTTGCAATGCCATTATGGAGTAAGTCCATGGGGCCATGGAAACGAAAAACAACAGAACATAACTACTACTACTTCTCACACAGTTTTGCTGGCTGCGGTAGCTCAGTCGGATGCAGTCTAACTGGCGATAAGGAAGGCTCGGGTTCGATGCCTAACGGGGTCGGCAACATTCTTTGGTGGATATTGATTATGAAATCTTTTCTTTGGTCATTCTCTCCCTTCCGCTGATTCGGGGAGGGCAGGGGTCAGTTTTTGGCGACAGAATGTGCACTGAACTGGTAAACCGCTTACAGATAAGCCTGCTCAGGAAAAGCGTGTATAGGTACACTGACAGGCCCAAACATGACCCAAATCAGTGTCGACTGGGCCGTTAAATACAAATAAACAAAACTTGCAAAGTTTACTTCCCACAGATAGGAACAGACAAAGAACGTAATTTTGCCTCATTTATAAAGAGCGCTGGGTGTAACGGGCCTCCGTGGCCTAGTGGATAAGAGTGCTGACTCTTAATCATTAGGTCTCTCAACAGTGTAGGTTTGAGCATGGCTCAGGTTTCAAAATGAGAAGTTCTGCAACGGAAGATCAGGAGGTTTTTCATCGGGTACTCTAGTTTTCGCTCAACTCCGATTAACGATCGGCTTAATGTTCAAAGAAACTGTCGAGGTTTAAAATACAGTCTGATTCGCAGTACTTTGTCTCGGCAGGCTTAGATCTTCCTAGGCGGTTCAGCAATACTTCAAAGTTCGGTCGGTTTCAGCTCATGCAGTTCAATATATTACTCCAAGGTCTGATCGGCCCCTGTCCATCAGGGATTGAAGAAATAGATTGGGCTGCATGATGCTTCCACGCAGAGCTGATACCGGCTGCACATGAGTAGTGTTAAATCGCCTAGAAAGTCTAAATATGTTCTATAAGAGGGATATCCTTTGGAAGCAAGGAATACACCACAGAACTGGAATATATGAAGTGTTCAAGTTTTCTGGGCCAGACTAGCTAGTTTCGGCCATTTAGGCCTCATCAGTGACTACCCAGGAAAAGTGGCTCGAGTCGGACCGTTCATGCATTTCAACCATATAGTTTCATTGGGCGACAGGGCTTGAGAAGGAGTTTTATCTGCCCGTTTTATCTCAGTACTGAGTAAAAGTCCCACAAAATTGGAAGCAATGTCTCAAAAAAGACTCATACAGTGTTAACAGGGACGTTAACAACAAATGGAATAGATAACCTAGGCCCTATAGAAGGCCTGATGACTTAGGGAAAATCTTTTTATATGCCCGTTTGAAAAACAACAACAACAACAGAAAAAAAATAAAGGGTCGTATTAAATATGTTCTTTAAAAGGATTATCCTTTGGAAGCAAGGAATACACCACAGAAGTGAAAAATATGGAGTGTGCATGTTTTCTCGGCCAGACTAGCTAGTTTCGGCCGATTAGGCCTCAACAGTGACCCTCAGATATTTTCAAAATTCCACAATGGAATAAATGATCCTAAAGGACAAGAAAATATAATCTACACTATGATGTAGGGAAGGGAGACTTTTTACGGCCGCAACACATTCCCAGACACCAGCTGTAGTGACGTTAAATATGTTCTAGAAAGGGTTATCCTTTGGAAGCAATGAATACACCGCAGAAGGGCAGAGAGACGTTTTACCACACATTCCCACACACCAGCTGTAGTGAAGTTAAATTTGTTCTTTAAAAGGATTATCCTTTGGAAGCAAGGAATACACCACAGAAGTGAAATATATTGAGTGTACATGTTTTCTGGGCCAGACTAGCTGGTTTCGGCCAATTAGGCCTCATCAGTGACCCTCAGATATTTTCAAAATTCCACAATGGAATCAATGATCCCAAAGGATAAGAAAATATAATCTACACTATGATGTAGGGCAGGGAGACGTTTGACCGCCGCCACACATTCCCACACACCAGCTATGGGGTTGGTGTCCGTCCCCGTTCGTAAACTTTTTTTTTTCGTTTCCGTATAACTCCTACTATACAGTTTTCATCCGATCAAGCCTAAAATGTGTATGTAGTAAGGCTAGGATGTGCTATGCCACCAAATATTAACAAAGTTATGGCCTTTTGAGAAATTCGGTTTACATTTTCGTTTGGTTAAGTTTCGTGCTATGCCATATGTAAGTTAAATTTAGTTTATACTTGCCATGGCGTTAAACAATCTACCACAGAATACTCATCACTACTACCCTTCCTGATACCAAGGTCACAGACTTCGAAATTTTATATACACGTTTTGTATTAAAGTTTATTATTTTTATTCAAAAATGCATTAAGTGGGATAATGATATCAGCTGGCTCAAATCAGAATGTAGACTGACAAGACCAAACCTATTGGATGCTTTTTGAAAGCAGCCAACTTATGTCAATATACATCTGCATGCAAAATACCTTGCAGTTTAAAATATTAATATGTCCTTAATATATGGAACAGTATTAAGGTAAAAACTCAATTATGCAATGTGCAATTACAATATGAATTGTTGAAACCGCACTTTGCATTATGAACCTTTCCATATCTTACTACTTTATTCGAATATGCAACATGCACATTCTAATTTGAGACCTTTGTATTTAAATATGGCATTTGGACGTCCTATTTTGCATTATTCAGTTTCGATTCTGCTGTGGTTAGACGGGATACCAGTCATTTAGGTGACGATAACGTTCGGTAATGTCCGTGGATTTGCCGTATTTTTTCCGATGACAAGCGTCCGTTTGAGAAGATCGCATTCGCTTTTCCAGGGGCCTTATTCAAGCCAGCAGCGATAAATTTTATCCAGCTATTTAATTATTCGGATATTTACAATAATGTGTACGTTTGCATCTTTAAAATAAATTTTACAGCGCGGTTCCTTATTTATATATTTATGAAAAACAGGATTTTTATTTAAAAGTTAATACTTGTTTGACGAAGGGGAAAATACTCTATCGTTGAACATTTACTAAAATAAATTACCATGAGGGATTAGTTTGTGCCGTATCCGTGGATTTGAAATGAGCAATTATTGTTAAAATTGATTAATTCATACAATTTTCATAAATCTGACCCTTCTGAGGTGTTACTTATGAAGATATTATTTACTAATTGCAACCTCACTCAAAACTCAAATGTTTGGATATTATAGAAGTATGTATACGTCCGCAAAGGTTCCCGAGCGAAGGGGTAGTCTCTATGTACTTATAGCGCCCGGTAGCCGAGCGACGGGGAATAGGGGTACCATGGATTCGTTCCCTGGGAGCTGACCAGAAGGGGGAAATTGGAAAACAACAACTAGTTCCCCACTTCATCCATTAAAATGAACAGTACTTATTCATTCTCAGCCCTGACCCACAACCATAGAAAAGCACCTGTTTTCACAATGACAGCTGTCCAATTCATATGTCCGTCTGTCTGTCGTCATAAGTTAGACTGGGGCAGGATAGCTTTCATCCAACAGAATCACAACGCGAAATTATTAGCTGGTCGTCTGTCAGTTCGTCCGTCCGTCTGTCTTCAGTCAGCAAAACCTTGCTGAGCTAGTGTCGCAACTGTCTAAACCAGCCTACTACATATTTCTTCCACGTTCTACATGTAACGATTTGGCAAATGGAGTGGCTGAATCCAAACCATTTTGTACTTACATGTATTTCCATGTATTAGGTCTACACCAAAGTTTTTTTTTCTTCTTGTTTAATTACAGTTAGACCGCGTACAGCGTACCCAGGTTTACCTGGCGGAACTTAACGACATTATTTATTTATTTATTTACTTATTATTAAAGTTTACAGAATCTAGAAAAAAAAATGTTTTTGATGCATTAGATTTGTACATTTTACCGCGGAAAAATACAACAACAAAACTTGTAAGATGAAAAGTCGTGATGATATTTTTCTGACTGTTGCTTAAAATATACATTTTGGGTACACGCTAGAAGCGCCTCTTCGATGCGTTTTTAACGAGTACCCACAATCTATATTTTGGAGTAGAAATGAGAAAAATAATGTTTACTCCTGTAAATCCCAGTTTTACCCTATAAAAGTGGGGATCAAGTGTGTGTGTGTTGTTGGGAGGGGGGGGGGGGGTAAGAATTATAAAGATGTGTGTTTTATGGTGGGATGCGCTTGGTATGTGAGTGCGTTTGTAGTTTTACGTCTCGACGACAGCTAAGGTCATACGGAGATGGGACCTGGGTTTAAAGACTCATCCGAAATTCTGGAGAAGCCGGGGTCGATCCAGCGATCCCTGGTCAATGAGGCGAGTAGCATAACCACTACACCACAGAGGCTTCCAGCGCTTGATATGTTACATTGTAGCAGGTGCGGGTTTTCCACCTGCACTCCGGTATGAAAGAATTTGCTGCGCGTTGTGTTTTTCTCAAAAAAGTGGAAACATCTGCGTTTTGTCACTTGAAGCCAAAAATCTAGTATAAAAATTCAGATGTTTTCTATTTTCTTGTAAATTAATGAATGCATTTAACACAAACAGTTACGAACATCTATATAAACATGTGACAAAACAAACAGGGAATCAGATCCCCGGCAATCGGGGCTTGAAATATTAGATGGGCTGCATGAACTGAAACCGACCCGCACACCAGTACTGGTAAACCGCTTAGAGGATCTAAGTCTACCGAGCCAAAGCGGTGCTTACAAACCCTATTGGTTTCATTGGGCGACAGGGCTTTGAGATGTCATTTCATCTCAGTGTCGGGTAAAAGTCCCACAAAAGTGGAAGCAACGTCTCCAAAATGACCTATACTGTGTTGACGGCGACGTTAAACATCAAATCAAACAACAGAACCAAAATGCCTAGTTTTAGAATTCCGTTGGATATGCCCTTAATCAGAAATAAATGTTACAGGGAACGCAAGTCGTTTCTCATCTGAAAGAGAGTTGTAACTATGTTTGCTTTCAGGTGATCATAAAGGAGCAGTCTCACCAAGGTCTACACGACATTGGACTGGAGCCTTGCTGTACCATACAAAATTATTATCAGTATTTACAACAAATTTATATTTTAGAGGTGCAATGGCCTGAACACATTTGCGATATATTTTGATAAAACTTGGACACAAAACAAACACAGCAAAGCTGATTCCTGGTCTGACATATAAAATAAAAATTATGTGTAAATGATTTTATCGGGAAGGGTGTAGTGTCCCCAAATCGTCCGTTTTATGCCAAAAATATAGTTCTCTCGTTTCTTTCACTCCTCCGTGTCACCAATACGCTTGCAGATTTTTTTTTGTATCTGCCGAATACAGGCGGACGTTTACGGAAAAACGATCACAGCGCCACTTAACGAGATTAATGGGAACTAGAAGAAGCAGAAGCGGAATTTCAAGTTGCAAAATAGGACGAGAAACAGAAAGAAAACTACACAAATTCCAAAAGCAGACAACAAAAATGAATATCATAATGCAGTGTTGCACAATTGTAACTGAATATAGCATAACAGAATATCAAAATTGCATATTGCAATCTCAATGTTGCATAATTGAATTTTTACCTAAATCATGTTCCATATTAATCAGTTCAGGAAAATTTAGCCTTCGCAAGGCTATTTATAAAGAAATCTGGCATTAAACAAACTTGTCAATATACATCTGCACGCCAAAATTATCAAACATTCCAAGCGGTTTGAAATTTTTACAAGTTCTTAATCAATTTGTAAAAAATTGTTTCGGTGCGTCTTTTTATATAAGTATCAGGTATTC